>DF360492.1:35944-46837 GCA_000787875.1 Solanum virginianum
CTATTTTACATATAATTTTCAAGTTCTGAAACTCATATTACAAAGGGTAATATGGTCTATAGATTAAACTACGACTTGTAAAAGACCTTAGTAAATGGAGTTTTCAATCCTTTTAAAAATCAAAGTCAAACTGCACAATTTCAATAATACCCAAGCAATACAACTCAGAAAACATGGTATTTAAGCCAAATAACCTAGTCAAATAATTTTCAAGTAAGTAAATTTCCACGTCACCGAATTTAAACCAAATTTCAACCTTAAATTCTTTCAATCAAGTCTAAACACAATTCCATTTTCAAAAATTTTCAATTTTCAATTCAAGCCAAGTAAAACTTATGGCATTTCATCATCACAAACTTGTCATCACTGCCAATTCTACTTGAAATCCCTTTCTACTAGTTTCAACAGCCAATCCAATATTGTTGTCAGTATTAATTCGTGCAAATTCAAATCAGTCAATCACAATGTTGTCTCAAGGCCAACCCAGTTAAACATCATGCCCATCAATTTCAATCATTGTGCCTTGCTAATTGAAGTCTATCATGTCCAAAATGAAATAGGGCACAAGAAATTTTCCATACAGTTTCAACATTAAGTAAATGAACTCAAGACTTATGAGGCATATATGGATACATCAAGTTTTAATTCGGTTAAGCCCTAACTTAAAATTTAAAGCGAAAAAAGAAAATTGACTAACAAGAGCACTGTTATAGGGCAAATTTGAGAACAAAATTGGATTGAAATGGGAGGGTTTGTCATGAGATTTGCCAAAACAGGGAGAGTGGCTAAAATTTGTTCCAGAAATAAGAGTAGGTAATCGACAAATGGGTCCAGAAAGGTAATGGTTGTTTGAAGAAATTTAGGAAATAATACGGGTAATTTTTGTTTTAGCCTTTTATCTAATTTTAAAAATTAGGTTAGGTTAATTTTTTTTGACAATTGTCATCTACAAAACCCTGATTATGGGCCATAGTTTGTTCTACAACTTGTAAAACTGGGCTTGTAGATACTCATGCCCATTTTGCTAATGGTATCTATGGATCCTAGTCTATGAGTTATAATTGTGATTATGACCCATAGATAGGAGTCTTAGAAGCCTCCAACACTTAGATAATTTTTGGGAAGTCACCTGGGATATACAAACCTTATTTATGACCCATAAATATTTTTACAGACTATAATGTTAGTTCCTAGATATGTACTTTCAGAAATTTTCCGACTGACTTTAGATTTATGGGCAGTGACTAAGAGTCATAGTTTGATCTAGGACTTATACACTAGCTCGTAAAGTCTCACTTTTTTCCTTTATGGACTTGTCTGATTTTTCCAACTTGATCTTACACAGTGTCATGAATTTAAATGGTAACACTATATTTCTCCTGACTTCAAGGAAAAAGTTAAAATAAACTTTGCAAAAACTAGGCTATTCTAACTAAATTAAGACTTAAACTAAATAAAATTACAACTAAAGGAAGAAAATCTTGGGTTGCCTCCCAAGTAACACCTGATTTAAAATCACAACATGATGTAACCTACTTGGTTACTTAGACTTCACCAAGTGTCCAAATTTCGGCAGTCCATACTTCCTCAGCATTCCAAAAGCATGGTTTGGTCCTTTGGACATTGACTTTGAACCTTGAACTATCCCTGCCTTCTAACTCAATGACTCCGTGGTAGAATACATGTCACTTTGTAAGGTCCTAACCACTTTGACTTGACTTTTCCAAGACACAACGACATTCTGAAGTTGAACAAGAGCTCCAAGTCTCCTGTGTGAACCTGCGGTGCTCAATTTGGCAATCATGGTACAACCTTATTTTTTGTTTGATTAATGCTGAACTCTTATATGCCTTCAAATAAAACTCATCAAGTTCATTGAGTTGGTTCAACCTTAGGTCTGAAACATCTTTCCAATCCAAAGTTAACTTCTTGAATGCCTACATTGCTTTGTGTTCAACCTTTATAGGCAAGTGACAAGACTTCCCAAACACAAGTTTTTGTGAAGACATACCTATGGGAGTGTTGAATGTAGTCTGGTGTGTCCATAATGCATCATCCAACTTTTGGGACAAATCAGTCTAGTTTGCATCCCACTATTGGTGGATAGTATACCAATACCAACTATCTTTCAAGATTTTGTAAGCTTTTTGGATACCACTGTGATAACCACCAACAAGTGATGAATGAAAAGCCTCAAGTATGCTCATCATCTCTACCTCAGGTATACAACAATGAATAATTCCATTTGCACACACATAAAAAAAGTTTGATTCATCCCAAAAGAACTTCCTCATATTGGACATAAACCTTCGTCATTAGTAGGTAGTCATATATGGAGGTACCATATCACTGACTAAGTAATTTTCATAATTTGTGAACTATGCAATCAAGTCATATGATGTAATAAACCTAGGTATGTCCCCTTACCAAAACTTGTTTTTGGTAAAGCCTGTCACTTATCGAAAGAGCTTGCGCACAAGGTGATGTGTGCCCTCAAGACGCTGAATTTGGATTGGAATGATGTGAAAAACTTAAGGTTGATCCAACTCAACAAATTTGATGAGTTCCATTTGAGGACATATGAGAGCTCATCCTATACAAACAAAGGATAAAGCTGCAACACGATCATCATATTGAACATTGCCAGTTTGCACCAGGAGACTTGGTTTCATTATATAACTTTAGTTTGAAGTTATTTCCTGAAAAATTCAAGTCCAGATGGTTGGGTCCATTCAAAGTTACATATGTGTATGACCATAGGACTATTGAGTTGGAGAAGAAAAATGGCATGAGATTCAAAGTAAATAGCCAGAGGATCAAGCAGTACCTTGGCTATACTAAGGAAGTGCAGACAGTAGAAGCATGGACACTTGGTTAAGTTTGAGTAACCAAGTAGCCTACGTCATGCCATAAAACTAAATCAGGTGTTACTTTGATGGTAGCCCAAGACACAGACATAGATTAATACTTAGGCATCCAGTATATTATTTTTGACCCCAACATGATATTTTGGTTTATTTTGTTGCATTAGAACAATTCAAATGATTTTCGACTGGGTATGGGTAGCTAAAGGCCTCGACGAAGTCTGAGTAACCATAGACTACAACTATCCCAATGTTTGAGTCCGCAGAGTTTTCTTGCATGTATTCTTCTCCTAAGAGTATTTATTTTCTATTGAACCAGCATGTTTAGGATATGATAGGTGGTATTGGTAGAATATTGTTCTAAAGTCTATGGCATATGTTAGTGTTGTTGAAAAATGATACCCATAAAAGTTTTTGTGATTAATAAAATGCTATTAGGTAGTTTTGATAATAGCCATATGAAATCAATGTCTGACAGTGTTTGTTCTGACTAGTTAGGACTTAATTATGATAAAAAGACATGATCTGAGAGTTTAGGTTGACAGTATAATCAGTACCAAGCACGTGTGAGTTTTATTTGATGATTTTTATGTGGTGTTTTCAATTTAGAACTTTCCCTATTACTCTGACTAAGACTGTAGGTTAGTAGGTTAGTAAAGGATCATAGGCCAATATTCATATTAATCCACTTAGCCTTGAATGAGCAACCAAATGTTTGAAATATCCATTGATCCTAATGTTTGAGCTTTACATTACCCTTTGCTTTGTAGAGACCTAAGTAACTAAGACTTTTTAACTTCGTGATCCTGAAATTGGCCCTGATCGCTTCTTGAATATTGTGCACCTAAACTTAGGCTAAAAGCCTAAGTTGAGGGTGGCTACAAAAAGTGGCCCTGGTTCATAAGTTGGGTATTATACACCTTAACTCACGGAAAAGCCTAAGTTGCAAGTGGCTGTTGCAAGGAAATCACACCAAATAGGGAAGGATGCATAGTGATGTATTAAAAAAGGGGGAAAATCTGAAGTGAGTGCAAGAAAAATAAATAGATGCCTAAATTATGGGCCAAAAAGTTAAAGAATTGAGAAATAAAAGGCAATGAGCTGAAAATTTTAAATAAGGCACCTGAAAAAGTTTGAAATAGGAAAAGAGATCAATGAATTGAAAATATAAGTGTTGGTAGTGCAAAAGTGCAAAATAGTGCAGAGTCAAGGAGGGTGATAATCACTTTGTTCCAAACGTATCATACCAAAGCCCCTTGAGCTTACATTACAAGCCAAGAAAGACCTATAGTGATCCTAAGTTAAATAGACAAATATTATGGTCATGAGTATAGGGGCAAGCTTATGGTATTGTACACAATGTTTGAATATATGTTGTGAGCATGAGTGTTTTGTCAGTCCTAAGTATTGAATTCGAACATAACATTCTGAGTGAAATATGAGACTTTTTTTTGTGAGGCCACTTGAGTTACATTGTTGACGTTAGTCTATTTTAGTTATAATTGCTGATCTGTGATTACCTTGCTTGTCATAGTTGCGATGTCATGTATTGATATGCATGAGTCTATTTGAGTATTGTCTTTCATATACACTGATGAGTTTGATTGTGTATCTGTGAGTTGTTGAGTTATGATGCATGCCATGAGTTTGAGGTCTTTATGTTGCTATATTGCTTATGTAGATCGAGTCTGTCGCTTGAGGACAAGAAAATATTTTAAGTTAAGGGTGTTTATGTGTCACCAAAATACAATATTTTTATGCTTAAAACTTAAATTTTTGTATGTTCTCAAAGTGATGTTAGTAAGTTTGATATGCTTTTATGTTTATTTTCAAGATTTGAAGAATAAGGATGATTTTTGGCCAAGCTGCACAGTTTGCAAGTTTTTGTGGATTTATGAGTCCCTCTATGGGCCATGGTTTAAGGTTTGTTTTGTGGGTCAGATCTAGTGAAGGGATAATTTTCATATGTTGAGGTTACGAGATGTCAGATGAGTCATAGATTCTTTGATGATCCGTATGTTTGTTCATATGTCAAAGATTAAAAAAATATGCTAAGTGCTGAGCTATTATTAGACGAGGGCTCCTACGAAGCATAAGTTAGGTGATGGGTTGAAGATAATATCGTGCCTGGAGGATCAGAGTTTTGAAGAATTTCTTAAGAGTTATCAGACTTAATCGTCCTATTTCCCGATTCTAGTTTTTCTATTTCCTTTAGGATTTGGTTTCCACTTATTATAAATAAGTTTTTTTTAAATATTTTCTTAGAGAGTGTGCAGTCTGAACGTTAAGACTTCATTACTTGTGATTATTATTGTGTTCTTGGAGATTTCTTTTGATATTACATTGGAGCTATAACGTTGTGATTTTTTGTGAAGAATTCGGATTTATTGTTCTTCAATTTATCATTGTAAATGTTTAATTATGTTATTCCATAACATGATTCTTTCATCTACAACATGAGTAGTTAAATTCACAACTAGGGTTGTGGGAACCATGAAGAACTAATAAAAGTAAAAATTGAATGATCCATAATCCTTGGAAAGTGTGCATGTGTGTATTAATTATCTCTTCGATTAGAATGCTTTTAAACGGTGACCAGCACTAACTCTCCTAATTTATTGGATCGGGGGTAACGAATGAGATAAGGGATAGTTAGTAGGTTTTGATATGATTACTCTCGTCTAATCAACCTGAACGGATCAAGGGATAATTGTACTGGGACAAAGATAAGGGTTAGTAATACATTGCGGGGATGGATCATATCACATAGTAAAATTTACTTAATGCCTGGATCAAAGGGTTAGGTAAACACAACTTACCAATTCTAAATGCTACACATAAGAAAAGGTTATGCTTATCTGACTATACTGAGTTAGGTATGTATGGGGAATATAATACCCTAATTACTTCTCTCACTAATTTCACAACACTTATACTTGATTGATTGATGTAGGTTAGGTTTAGTTATTGCATTTTACCAAAATCCCCCATTGGGAAATAAGTAGATTAATTCAATTGAATTGCTCATAATTAACTGAGTCTAGACCTTATTCCTCTTGGGATCAACTCTAATCATTGTTAGTTTCTATATTTGACATCGACTGCTTATACCTTAATTGAGAGGTATAGTTTGGGCATGACATTAGATTACAATAATGCAATTTAAACACCAATTTCATGACAATTTTTCAAACTTGTGCCTAAAATATCATTGAAAACCAATACTATGAGCACACGTGCATGTATTATGACATCAAAATGCAAAATGAAGGAATTTGGGGCTTTTTGGGCAAGAATATCTCAACACCTTAGGCTTGAGTAGAATAAAAAAGATAAGGTATTGTTTCTTCTTATTCACTTCTGCTTTCCATGTGGCACTTACAACTAGTTGATTCCTCCAAAGGACTTTGATGAATGCAATATTGTTTTTCCTCAATCTCTTAACTTTCCTATCTAATATTTCATCCAAGGCTTCTTCATAAGTTCTCTTCAACACTAGCAACCTCCAAAGGCACAATGAAATTTGGGTCACCTATACACTTCCTCAACATGGACACATGAAAAACTAGATGAACTATACTCATCTCCAATGGTAACTCCAATTCAAAAGTCACCTGACTTACCTACTTAAGGATTCTACAAGACCATATATACCTAGGTCTCAATTTCCCAAATTTTCTAAACTGAACTCGAATGAATTTGGACTGTTTTTATATCTAAAACCAACACTATAAATAGTCTTTAAACCCTAAATTGACCTCATCATTCATCAAATCACTCACTACAAATATTCTCTTTCTTTAAAATTACTCTCAAAAGCTTTCTTCTTCATCAAGCAAAGATCTCCATTGAAGATAAACTCAATCTCTCTACTCTCTCTTTAAAATTCTAAGGATTTTCCTAGAGATATGTGAGTTTTCATTCATAGAATCCTTTCTTCTATGGAGCTCCTTCTAAATTCTCCATTTCTAGCTAATTTCAATTATCTAAATTGTATGGGTCTTCTCTACATCTACTAAATTTCTTCAATTTATGATTGAAATTATGTCTATTAATCAATCAAAATGTGGATCCATGCCAATTACATAAAATTGATGGTTTTTTCATGAAATGGTTTCAAGTATATGATGATTAACGCTTTTTGAAATTGATGTGTATTCCTTTATAAATGATTTAATGTGATTTCAATTTCATGATTCCTACATAATTTTCATCTAATTGCATGATTTAAAGCTCAATTGCTCATGAACCCTCATATGGCCCTAATTTTCCTATGTTAAAGTTATGATCTTATGACTATGAATTTTAGTATGAACATTTGATTTTACAATAAGAATGATGATGATATGATGATTGGGGTGGCTTATGACCTTAATATTTATGAAATGATGATAAGATAGAGAGTATACCCACACTATGTAAAAATTTATGTAGATTGACTATTCCTATGATGTGATGAGGTTATGATGTCTATTTTACAAAATATGAAAGTATTATTTCTGTAAAGTATGGATTATAAACATGACAATATATTCCGTGGGATATGACTTAGAATCGAGAAGATATTGGTAGATTCCATTGTCTCATAACTATGTGCTCCATAGGATGATATTGATGTTTATATCCCTTTAATGTATGCTAATGGATCAATAAAACTTTAATGGAAATTCACCGAGTGAGGATAGAGCATAAAGGTTGTGGTCAAAATAATGGGTTCTCACCATGCTAGAATAGAGCTTATAGGATGAGGATCGATCTACCTTGATAAAATAGACTCCTCTTTTGCTTGGTGTAGGGGAATATCGGGGTTCCATGTGATAGTTTTTATGGTCTTGTACCGATTTTGATTTTATTCCTATATATGTATGTCTTTTAGGCTATGAATATTTTATGATGCTTCCATATATGATATAAAATGTACATTGCGCGCATATCTTGTTCCTATTCTATTGCTATGTCTATGTATATTAATAGTATGCATGGTCTTTATTGATGCATTGCATGCATATATACTTAGTACATTCTAACATACTAATACATACTCTTACCTACATGATATCACCGTGTAGGGATGGATGACGATTCCATTCTCTCACTATTGTGGCTAACTTTTGGTGTTGATATTGAAGATTTGGTGAGTTTTCATGCTTTGGGCACAAGCCTTTATGTTTCTTGCTTATGTTGATGTTCCTAAGACATTTGTACTTTTGTATGTTGTGGTTGAACTAGTAAAGCTATGTTCTACTCCTTGCCAAGATCAAGTATGTAGATGCATGTATTGGCTGAAGAAGTTGTAATTCCCCCTAAAGGGAAACATTTGACTTTTATTATGCTATGTTCTGCATGCTTACTCTTATGATTGTTTATTTACCTTATATATGCTTATGATATGAACAAGAGGCTTGGATGGGGTGCCTTTATGTTTCATATTCATCGTATCATAGCTAAACCCTAGGTTTGAGTCATGATAAACTTGGTATCAAATCATAAGGTTTAAAAGTATCCTAGGGAGACCAACATATCTCATTTTGCAGAGTCATATTCACAGGTGTAAATTACTCCACATCCATGAATAGGAGGCTACGAGACATTTAGGAAATCTTCACTTTTTTGTGATCTATGTTGTGCCTTCAAGACTCTTTCCCTCTAATGCTTGTTCTTTGAAATTTTTAGAGAATGGCTCCATGACAAGCATCGATTCCTAGGGGAGTCAATGCTAATGAGGACCAATCCCCTTCGGCTCCTCAAGTTCCTCAAGACCCTCAAGCTGATCAAGTGACTAATTAGGAGTTTAGGGCCATTTTCACTATGTTGTCCCAAGTTGTTGCTTCTTCAAAGACTCCAACTCCGGCTTCTAGTGTGAGAGATTTTACTAGACTAAATCCCTTGGAGTTCCATGGTTCTAAGATAGTTAAGGAACTACAAGAGTTTGTTGATGAGTTCTACAAAATTGTGGAGATTATGAGGGTAGCTTTCAAGGAAAAGGTGGAGTTGGCGGCTTACCAACTCAGGTGTTAGCTCAAGTTTGGTTCACATAATGGAAATCTAAAAGAAATGTTAAAGAAGGGCCTATTGATTGGGAGGCCTTTAAGGATGTTTTTCTTGATCATTTCTTTCCTCTTGAGATAAGGGAAGCGAAAGTGGTAGAGTTTATGAATTTGTAAAAAGGATCTATGAGTATGAGGGAGTATTTCCTCAAGTTCACAAAGTTGTCTAAATATGCTCCTTCTATTGTAGCTGATCCTAGAGCCCGCATGAATAAGTTTATTTAGGGTGCATCTAATTTGGTGAAGCTAGAATGTAAGATGGAAATTCTTTTCAAAGAAATTGATATTTATCGACTTATGACTCATTCCAAGAAAATAAAGAGTGAGAAGCTCCCAAGGATGAAGATGAGGGAGTCTAAGAGGGATTATTTTTATAGTGGTTTTCTCATACTAAAATCGCTGGTGGGCATTTCCAATAAGGCCATGGGGCATCTAAGGGTGTTAATCAAGGGTTTAGGGTGCCTGCCCCTAAAATGCAAGGTGAGGTATCTAAGGATGGTGTTATTCCTCCTAGGTGTCCTAAGTGTGAGAAGAACTATGGAAGTGATTGCTTGATACTTACTAATGCTTTCTTTAGATGTGGGAAGATAGGAAATAAGATTTTTGAGTGTCCTAATATTGTTGCTAAAGGAAAGAAAAGGCGTCATCTAGGTCAAGTGGCTCAAAAAAGGCAAGTGCAACATGGTGTCTACGCTTAAGGAGAGAGACCCATGGAAACAGATTCTATGCTTTGTATGCTAGGAAAGAATTTGAGGAGTCCCCTGACGTGGTTATGGGTATGTTAAAGGTCTTTGACTTTGATGCATATATTTTACTTGATCCTGGTGCAAATATTTCTTTTGCCACTCATTATCTCTCCATGAAGTTTGATATGTCTCTTAATATTTTGAAAGAACCATATTAAGTCTATACTCCGGTTGGTGAATCAGTTTTAACCAAGGTCTGTAGAAATTGTCTCATCTTGGTATTATATAAAGTTTTTCTATGTGATGTAGTTGAACTTGACATGAATGATTTTGTTGTTATTCTCAGTATGGATTGGTTGCATGGATCATATGCTTCCATCGATTGTAGAACATATAGGGTCAAATTCTAAGATCCTAAGGAGCTGGTTTTTTAATGGAAGGGAACCAATTCGATATTCAAGGGAATGTTCATCTCCTATATAAAGTCTAAGAAAAAGATTTGTAAGGGGTGTATATATCATGTTGTTTGAGTTAAAGATGTGGAGTCTGAAGTTCCTAACTTTATTTGGTTTCTATAGTTAATGAATTTCTTGATGTCTTTCTCGATAAGTTGCTCGGTGTTCCTCCCAAAATGGAAATTGATTTTGGCATTGATCTTCTACTTGATACTTAATCCATTTTGATTCTTCTATATCGAATGGCCTCGACGGAGTTGAAGGAATTAAAGGAATAGTTGAGGGATTTGCTTGACAAGGGCTTTATAAGGCCTAGTATGTCTCCATAGGGTGTTCTCGTATTCTTTGGAAGGAAGAAGAATGGTTCACTTTGGATGTGTGCGGATTATCGACAATTGAAAAAGGTAACTATTAAAAAATAAGTATCCACTTCTAAGGATTGATGATCTATTTGACCAATTACAAGGGACTAGTTTTTTCTCTAAAATTGATCTTCGGTCTGGGTATCCCCCACCATCTTTATGGATTTGATGAATCAAATTTTCAAGCCTTATTTAAACATGTTTGTAGTGGTTTTCATTGACTATATATTGACTTACTCCTATAGAGAAGAGGAACACATGAGTCACTTGAGGATTGTATTGCACACCTTGAAGATAAACTATTATTCCAATTTAACAAGTGTGAATTTTGTTAAGAGAAGTGGAATTCCTTGGTCATATTGTGTGAAACGACCCAAAAAAGTGCCTGAAAATGTGCCTTGGAAATGTCCAAAATCGTAATTTTCATATATCTCAAAATTCGTGCATGATATTGAAAATCTGATATCATATTCTTGATC
>DF360492.1:46862-61439 GCA_000787875.1 Solanum virginianum
TGATATCATATTCTTGATCAAGGGGCCACATTGAGTGCAAAATGGGTCTAACCCTAATTTTAGAGCAAACGAATTGCAATTTTATTTTCCTAAAATTTTGATTTCTAGAATTTGTGAACCTGCGTAAATTTTTCCTCCACGACAAGTCTGCATCATGGACCAGACGCGGACCTGTGTATTTTGGTGCCATTGATTTTTATCTCGGTCCATGACTTTTGGGTCTTGGGCCCAAGTATTCCCATACATGAAAGTACCTATACTTAGCCATATTTCACTTTCATATAATTCAAAACATTCCCAAATACTCTCTCAAACATTTAGATAATATTTCACCTTAAAATTCAAGTGTCCAAATCTCTTTCGGATCTTAAGGATTTCACTCAAGCTTTAAGTCTCCATTTCCAATCTTCTTCAAGGAATTCTCCAAAGCTAAGATATGTGGGTGAACTAATGAGTCCTTCCACCCATGGTGCCCAAGCTTTCTTTTTATCGAAATTGCATGATTTAAAGTTGATTTACTCATGGATCTCCCTTATCATGAATTTCACTGCACACTATGTTGGGGTTTCATGAAATTGTGATTGTTCTAACATGATTTGAGCTATAAATCTAAGATCTATTATGAGATTTGATGAAGGATTTTGATGTATATTGCTTGAGGGTGTTACTAAGTATCTATTGATGGTTTTACACTAATTTTTCTAGCATGATTCCACTCTTGAATTGCATGATTTTACACTAGCACTACACACCCACCAAGTATTTGATAAAATATTCGGATTAGAATTTCTTGAGAAATTGAAGGTCAAATACATGTCTTATGAGTTAAATGACTTTATGATGATGAAAGAAATATATGTATATGATATTCTCTTATAGAGTTTTGGAAATTGACGAGCCCTACTCAGGGGGTTAAGAGCCCAAGTAACCATGTTGAGGGGTGTGTACGTTGATAACTAATCAAAGGGTTTGTACCTTGATAACCAGGTTGAGAGGTTTGTTTCTCAATGACTAGGGGTGGTAGGGTGCGAATATCCACCAACCAATCAAGGGGTTTGTACCTTGATAACCAGTTGAGGGGTTTTTACCTCAATCACCAGGGGTGGTAGGGTGTGACGATCCACCAACCAATCATGGAGTTTGTACCTTGATAAACTATGAATTCACCTAATGATGGTCTCTTCTTACACATGTATTATGTTCTATATAAGCATGATTTTACTTCAAGCATCATTCATACATGTCATATTGTTATATGCTAATCATTGTCTATGCTTATGTATTTTTATTATGTTGCTTATCTCTTGTTGCGTTGCATACTACATACTTAATACATTTAAATGACTAACGTATACTCTATGCCTACATGATGTCATCATTAAGGAACCGGAGCCCTACTTGAGCATCTCCCTCTATATGGCTAGAACGAATTCTCTCAAGCTAGTTGGTGAGTCCTCCATTTATGGGACAATATCTATAATACCATGTTATATACTAAGAATATATTTATTTATGTATGCATTGACTATGAGGGTGAGCCCGGTTACTTGTTTTGGCCCTCGCTCTTATCTATGTAGTAGAGGTGTTGTTGGACATATTATGTGTTGAGCCTTAACTCTTTTGTTTGGATGCTTATGTTATGAAAATAGTCCTTTAGCACTTTTTCCTCATTTCTACTCTTATATGTTGTTTAATCGCTTTCGTGATCAATAATGTATAATGATAAGTCAATTAAGGGCCCAAGCCCCTCATGCTCCTACCCCGAGATCTAGGGTGAGAGACTTCATGAGGATGAACCCACAAGCATTCTATGGGTCGAAGGTAGATGAGGACCCTCAAGAGTTCATTGATGAGGTCTACAAGGTATTGACTATCATGGGTATTAGATTGAAGGAGAAAGTGGAGTTGGCGGCCTAGCAACTCAAAGGGGTAACAAAAATATGGTTTAATCAATAGAAAGAGGAGAAGGAAATCAATAATTTGGTGCTTTGGGAGGATTTCAAGGCGGCCTTTCTTAATTGGTACTTCCATCTTGAGCTTAGGAAAGCTACATTGGTGGAGTTTATGAATTTGAGACAAGGGTCTATAAGTGTGAGAGAGTATGTCCTCAAGTTCTGTCAACTCGCTAAATATGCTCTTTACTTAGATGTCGATCCAGGGTCGAGAATGAACAAGTTCATGATGGGTGTATTCGATTTGGTAAGTGAGGAATGCTGGTCTGCTAAGTTGATTAGTGACATGGACTTATCCCCTTTGATGACATATGCCGAACAAATAGAGGAGGAAAAGTTGAGGAAGAGGAGGAGTAATAAGGCCAAGAGGGCCTATATTGAGGGGAAGTTCCAAAGTCGAAAGGGTGGCCATTTCCATCAAGGCCAAGAGTCTTCTTGTGCTTCTAATAAGGGGTTTTCCAATAACCTGCCAAGGGCCTAAGTTATTTGTTGTATGGTTTTTAATTATGTGTGTGCAAGATGTGGTATGGCTCATGGGGGCCCATGTTTGAAAGATACTAATGCATGTTATGGATGTGGGGAAGTGGGTCATAAAAAGATTGATTGTCCTCGTAACCATAACAAGGGTAAGAAAGTTCGTCCATTAGGTGTAAATGTGGTTCCTTTCGGGAGAGGTGTTCAATAAGGTAGTGCCCCAAGGCACAATTGATTCTATGAACTCCAAGGAAGGCATGGGGTGTAGGAGGTTCCCGATGTCGTCATCGTTATGTTAAAAGACTTTGATTTTGATGTGTATGCATTGATTGATCCAGGTGCTACTCTTTCTTTTGTTACACCCTTTGTTGCCAAAAAGTTTCATGCTGAACCTAAATTGTTTTGTGAGTCTTATAAGGTGTCTACTCCTATTGGTGCATCTATTGTTGCTACAAAAGTGTATAGAAATTTTCTTGTTTACATATTTCATAAGATTTTGCCCTGTGATCTTGTTGAGTTGGATATGGTTGATTTTGATATCATTCTTGGGATGGATTGGTTGCATGCATATTACGTCTCTATTGATAGTCGAACCTTCTTCCATAAGATATTGCCTGTGATCTTGTTGAGTTGCATATGGTTGTTTTTTATGCCATTCTTGGGATGGATTGGTTGCATGCTTACTATGACTCTATTGATTGTAGGGTCAAGTCCAAATTCCCAAATAAACTCGTTCTTGAGTGGGAGAGTCATGATGTGGTGGTCAAAGGTACATTTATCTCTTGCATTAAAGCTCGTAAGTTAATCTCTAAGGGGTAACTCTATCATCTTTTGAGGGTAAGGGATGTGGAGTCCGAGGTTCTTCCTATAGAGTCGATTCTGATTGTAAATAAGTTCCTTGATGTCTTTCCTAATGAGCTTCCCGGTGTTCCTCTCAAAAGGGAAATAGATTTTGATATAGATCTTCTCCCCAATACTCAACCCATTTCTATTCCCCCTTATCGCATAGCCCCTACGGAGTTAAAGGAGCAGTTGAGGGATTTGTTAGAGAAGTGTTTCATTAGGCCTAGCCATCACCTTGGGGTACTCCAACATTGTTTGTGAGGAAGCGGGATTGGTCCCTTAGAATATGTATTGACTATGGGCAACTTAATAGGGTCACCATAAAGAATAAGTATCCTCTTCCAAGAATTGATGATTTGTTTGACCAATTGCAAGGGGGTAGCCACTTCTCTAAGATTAATATATGGTTCGAGTACCATCAAGTGAAGATAAGGGAGTGTGATATACCCAAGACAACCTTCCAGACTATGATATGGACATTATGAATTTGTTGTGATGTCCTTTAGGTTGACCAATGCACCAGCTACCTTCATGGATCTTCTGAATAGGGTCTTCAAACCCTACCTTGATTCATTTGTTGTGGTCTTTATTGATGATATTTGGATTTACTCACATAGTGAGGAGGAGCATATGGGTCATTTAAGGGTAGTGCTATAGAGATTAAGGGAAGAAAGGTTGTATGCCAAGTATGAAAAATGCAAGTTTTGGTTAAAAAGAGTTTCTTTTCTAAGTCATGTGGTGTCGGGGGATGGTATTAATAAGATGTGACTAGCAATTGGCCTAGACCATTGACCCTATTGGACATTAGGAGCTTCTTGGGCTTAGCGAGTTACTATCAGAGGTTTGTGAATAGGTTCTCTTCTATTGCTTCTCCCATAGACCTAAAAGAAGGCTAAGTTTTTGTGGACAGATGACTATGAAAAGAGCTTCTAAACATTGAAAGATAAGCTTATGTCCGCTCCTATTTTGTCTCTACCTGAAGGGCTAGAAGGATTTGTTGTTTATTGTGATGCTTCCCGGGTTGGTTTAGTTTATGTTTTGATGCAAAATGGTAAGGTGATAGCCTATGCTTCTAGACAACTCAAAGTGCATGAAAAGAACTATCCTACCCATGATCTTTAACTAGCCACCCTGGTATTTGCTTTGAAAATTTGGTGTCATTAGTTGTATGTAGTGCATGTTGATGTGTTTAATGAACATAAGAGTCTCCAATGTGTCTTCACTCAAAAAGATCTCAAGTTGAGGCAAAAAAGGTGGTTAGAACTTCTTAAGGACTATGATATGAGTGTGTATTATCACTGTCACGACCCAAGCATAAAGCCTAGATGTGACCAGCGAATGGGGAACCCCAAGGAACCCCAAACAAGACTCATAGCATATCATTACATATCCTTGGTCGCGGAACCAATTAAATGACATTTGAAGAATGGAAATAAGGGTAAAAAGGGGCTAAGGGGAGAACTTGTCATAACATAGAGTCAAGAGATAATAAAATCAACTCATAGCATAAATACATAGCTTTGTCCAACAACACCTCAACTACATAGATAATGGTGAGGGCCAAGACATACAACCAGGCTCACCCTCTTAGTCAAAAGTATACGATAAAGTAAAGGGAATCTTAATAAATAGTGTTAGAGAATAGTCCTTGTCCTAGGAATGGATGACTCACCAAAGGCTAACTTGAACAAACTATCTAGCCATAAGAAGAATCAATAGGAGCTCCGGTCTCTACATGGTGATGTCATGTAGGCAAGAGTATGTGTTAGTACATTTGAATGTACTAACTTTGTGGGGTACAACAAGGGATAGGCATCATAATCCAAAATACAAAATGATAGACAATAGGTATATTATAGTAAGATGGCATGTATGATCAATGCATAAGTAAAACATGCTTCAGTATATCATGCTCATATAGAATATCATAAATGAAGAAAGAGACCAAGTAAGTTGTCCAAGGTATAAACCCCTTGGTGGTGGATAGTCGTCGAACCCCGCCATCCATGGTGATGAAGTATAAACCCCTCACATAGTTGATGATGGTAACACCCCAACATCCATGGTGATGAGGTATAAACCCCCTGCATGGTTGATGATGGTCACACCCCAAACATCCATAATGACGAAGTATAAACCCCTCGCATGGTTACCTGGGCTGTTTTTCCCCCGGATTGGGCATGGTCTATGCAACACTTTATTTAGTATTCATCATAGGCTCTAATGCAACATCTCATGTAGGAATAAAGGTTTACATAAGCTCATTTCATCATCATAACATCATTCATACCATATCTCATGCTTTGGACCTTCAATTCCTCAAGAAATCATAACCGGATATTTTATCAGATTTTTCCATCATAATAACATCATTCATATCATATCGCACACTTTGGACCTTCATTTCCTCAAGAAATCATAACCGGATATTTTATCAAATACCTTGGGGGTGTGTAATGGGGGTAAAAGAGCATGCAATTTAGAGATGAAATCATGCAGGAAAATCAATAGTAAAACCTTTAATCAACACCTTGCAACACCCCAAGACATTCATATCAAAACCCCTCATCAATTCCAACATTCGATCCAAGATTTGAAGCTCAAAACATGCTAAAACAATCATACTTTCATGAACAAAAATCACTGTGCAGTAAAGTGGAGAAGTTCAACACCACATACCTTAGCTTTTTGAGAAGTTATTGAAGAAGGCATTAATGGAGACTTGGAGCTTGAGTGAGATCCTTGAAGAAATCCTTAAGATTCGACTTGAGTTTGGGACTTGAATTTAGGAGAAGGCATTAATGGAGACTTGGAGCTTGAGTGAGATCCTTGAAGAAATCCTTAAGATTCGTCTTGAGTTTGGGACTTGAATTTAGGGTGAAATATGAGTCTTAAGTTTTTGAGAGGATATTGGGGAATGTTGAGGATGATATGAGGGTGAAATAAGGCTCCTTGGACCAAAATAAAAAAAATAGGGCCAAAATAACACTGGTCCGTGTCACAGAAGTGACGCGGATGATCACTGAAAATCTGCATTTTCTGCACGAACGAGTTTTACAAAAATGGGCATAAATCCTTCATTCAAACTCAGACTTAGGTGAAACAAGGAGTGTTGGAAAGCTAATTCAAAGGGATTTAAGCAAGTAGGTTGTCACGACCCAACCTATGGGCCGTGACTGGCACCCGATAAGGGCACCCAGACAACATGATCAAATCAGACTCTAATAGAAGTTACTATTCATTTTATAAAAAATTGGAGATGAAAGATATGGGTCACCAATTCTTTGTGTGCTAAGAGATATGCCCCTCCAAAGTTTACCCTCCTAAATAGCGTATTTTGCGATTTTTGGATTTTGATATGGTTGCTCTAAAATTTAGGTTAGACCCATTTTCCACTCAATTTGACCCCCTATATAAGAATATGAAGTCTAATTTTTTGAAATAAACAATGGATATTTAGATATATAGAAAACAAGATTCTGGGTACTTCCAAGTCACGTTTTTGGGCACTTTTTGGTGTCGTTTCAATATCTGTCCCTTGGAAACTTTCATTCAAGAATGTAGAGGAGACGTACAAGACAAGAGTAATCATGAACAAATCAGCCCCAACATAAATACAACATTAAATTTAAAATACCGTTTTCAAAATCTTAACATAAGTTTAAAATCATCATAAACTTGCCAACTTAAACATGAATGCATATGAATAACATAAGGCTGAAATGCAAGACTTAGAATCATAGAAAGGACTTGGCATGTAATCATAAGCTTGAATAGAGTGAAAGAGATATGGATATCGCTCCCCCATGCCCGTTCCAGCTCCCCGAGAGACACATACAAATAGATCATTTTCCCAAAGTGCCTTGAAGAACACTACATTATTATCAATCAACTCCTCCCTGCATCCATCCAATAGCTCCACCGGGACCTTCTCTTAAGCCAATATACCCTCCTTAACACCCACAACCTCAAAGTGTTCTATGACACTAAAGCCACCAACATATCACATCTACCTAGAAATATGAAGAGCCGGACGAACCATATCTACATCCATAGGCAATTCCCCAACATATGCAACCTTACCAGCCTCCCTTTACACTCTATAAGGACTCACAAATGTCAACTCAATTGTCAATCTTAAATATACCTAACCCACTAGGTGCCATAGCCACCATCTCCCCCTTGGATTCAACCTACACTCTATCATCTTCTCACCTAATACTTCCAACTCTAATAAGGTGGACTCAAGGCCTTGTCTAATCTAGTCCTCTTATCCCAAGAAGATTTGGAACCATCAAGAACCCTATACTACCATTCGCAACTTTCTTTAACCTAACTCCCTATCTAACCGACCGATGAACTCTACTAGGCATCTCCTTACTACTATTATCCACACACACTAGGCTACCTGGAGCACCAACCATAACACTATCTTTACCGGAAAAATAAATACACACTTATACCGTAATCTCTAAGGAGTTCTAACAACCTTCTTGTTATCCACAAAGCACACCTATCATATTTAGCAAACAACCTCTCACCCTCCAAGACTTGTAACACTACCCCCATTATTTCACAAGCTCTAAATAAATCAATACCTCATCACTAGAGACCACCATAAACAGATCAAGGTAGGGTTTTAAGACCCTGTTCATAAAACCCACAATCATCACCAGTGCATAAGTCAACCAAAGAACTCCATCAATACTATTAATGCTCGCTCCTAATCCAAAAAGGACACTTAGGGATGTCACCTACCCTCTTCCTCACTTAGAGACAAAACCCAAAACAAACATCAAGCTTAAAAAAGTGGCTAACCCATCGTAGTTGACTAAATAAATCGACCATCCTTACCCACCATATTACAACCTTGCAGGTTCTATACTCATTAGAAACATGTTATGCAAGTAGCCCAAACTACCCCAAGACCCTTAACACAACAAGCTAAGTTGTCATCCCACAAGAATACTTATAATATGCATGTACATACTTTCAAAGAGGGAATAGCCATTTTCCAAATCATTTCAATGCACAATTGGGCTTTAAAGCCATACACTATTTATAACAATTCATACTTAGGTTCAAATGCCAAAACCATAATTTCATAGTCATAATACTCATGCATAAGAATAGCCCATTCATATACAAAATGGGTAAGCACCCAAAATGCTTAAAGAGTCGAAACCAAAAACATATATGCGATCAGAATATTGTCATAACTAGCCTTTTATCAAAATCATATCATAAAGTGAAATTGGGCCTACTCATAACACAATTTTTCAAAATAATATGTGTACATCAATGCATATGCTATGAACAATGAGGATATGACATGGGTAATTAAGACTTCATTTAAAACTCAACATTTATAATATGAAGTTGAAGTGAAAACATAATTAATTCCATATTTAAATCCATAGTGTAATTTCTCATGCATAAATGATTTAATAAGGGGAACATGCATACTTATAACTTCATAAACCCAAAGTAAATCCTCATATAACGGTTTAAATCACATTAAAATCATCAAATAAACACTACTCATGCATTAATAAAATTTTAGAAATCATAATATTCAAATGCTAAATTAAAATAAGTAAATTCCATGTAGGTTTTCTTGAAAATAAATTTTTGAAAAGGGCTTAACTTCATACTTGCGTATTCATAGATAATTTCATCAATTCATAACATACTTGATAGCCTATATTCATCATGAAGTCACTTGACTTATAAAACATGCACATATTTTGAGAATTCTTAACTTGGTATTTCATCAAACACTTGGTGGGCACATATGAGGACATGTTCAAATCATGCAAAATACAAGAATATATATCATGAAATAGTGAAATCAATGCATCTTAAAATCATGTAAATCATGCCACCAACATCACAGTAAAACCCCATCATGGTTAACTTGTAAATTGTATCCAAACTTCACAACAGTTCATAGATTTCATAGCTTGAATCATGTATAGTCTCAATAGACAAAGATCACTTCATAGTATAAGCTCAAAATAGATATTTATGCATAATCAACAATATTAGACAAAGCCCCAACGTATTTCATGCTCATATTTCATAATAATAGATAACCATAAGAAATACATCTTGAAATCTTTCAATTTTCATAAAAAGGAAGATTGGCCTTCATGGGTGAAAGGAACTTATGAATGAAACCCATATACACATGAATCTTACTAGCACCAAAGGATAACACAAGAAATAGCAACTCTCGAACCTATTAAATCACCCTACTCAAAACGTCGGTCACAACATGGCCTTACCTAGGGTTAACTAAGTCATAAGAGCAACAATAAAAGAGTATCTACTCACAATCCCTGGTAATAGCCCACTAACCCAAGAGGCTTCTAATACCCAAGGAAGTCAAGTGTCTAGGCTATTCTCTAATCGCCTTCGTCTTACTAATGTCCCCTTAATACCGTTACCCGGCACCACACAACCTAGGAAGGCAACATTTTACTACCACAATTCCCATCTCACCCACTTAGCACCTAACCTTCTTCCTTGAACTCATAGTACTACCCTCAAATGATTCACATGCACTACCTCATTAGGGAATAAACCACATCATCATCACCAAAACCACTAAAAACCTATTAGGGTAAGGACTAGAGATCTTACTCATGAGACTTATATGCATAACTGATGTGCTAGTCAACTGAAAGACACTGCCCCAACTTCAAACATCAAAAAGGGACATTCAAGGCGTCATCCACCACTAATAACAATTCTATAGACAAAACAACTTAGGTTCAATACCTCCAATTATCACAAGATAAAAAATGCAACCCCTTTAGAGACCAATTGCACCTTAAGTCAAGAATGGACCTACCTCCCTTGCTATCACTTGACAACCTCCCACTCAAAGGCAGGTTCATTAGGGAGTCAAATCCTAACTCTACGCGTCCCACCATCCATGGAGACACAACATGCATGCAACTTTTCCATCCCAACTACATCATCAAAATCCACCACATCAATTCCAACAATCCACAAAGCAAGACTTAATGCTACAAACCCGTATCAACACCTGTGAACTTTCTAGTAACAATATACCCAAAAAAAGGAATAGACACCAAAGATCCACATAACCAATTGGGCACACAAGAAGCCCATCGTCAACTAAAAGAATAGAGAAGAAATAGTGACACTCAGATCTATTAAAATCAAAGCCTTCTACTTACCTTCCTTCGCCTTCCTCCTTAAAGCGACATGATCAACTAAAGGAGCAAAGAACATTCATTAGAGGGGAAAGCCCTATCTCACTTCTAAAGCACAAAATAGACCATGAAGAAGGGAAACATTTTCTAAAATGTTTCATTGCCTCCTACTCATAGTCGTGGTGCATAACACAACCATTAAAAAGACTCTGATCGACGTGGTGTGTTGGACTCCTAGAATCTATCAACCTAGTGCTCTAATACCATATTTGTCATGACCTAAGCCTAGGGCCTAGACGTGACCGGCAAATGGGGAACCCTAAGGAACCCCAAACAAGCCTAATAGCATATCATTACACATCTTTGGTTGCAGAACTAATTAAATGACATTTGAAGAATAGAAATAAGGCAAAAAAGGGCTAAGGGAGAACTTATCATAACATAGAGTCAAGAAATAATAGAATCAACTCATAGCATAAATACATAGCTTTATCCAATAACACCTCTATTACATAGAAAATGTGAGGGCCAAGACATACAACCAAGCTCACCCTCTTAGTCAAAAGTATACAATAAAGTAAAGGGAATCTTAATAAATAGTGTGAGAGCATAGTCCTTGTCCTAGGAATAGAGGACTCACCAAAGGCTAACTTGAATATTCCATCTAGCCACAAGAAGAATAAATATGAGCTCCGGTCCCTATATAGTGATATCATGTAGGCAAGAGTATGCGTTAGTACGTATGAATGTACTAACTCTATGGGATGCAATGCAACAAGGGATAGGCATCATAATCTAAAATGCAAAACGATAGACAATAGGCATATTATAGCAAGATCGCATACATGATCAATGCATAAGTAAAATATTCTTAAGTATATCATGCTCATATATAATATCATATATCAAGAATGAGACCAAGCAAGCTATTAAAGGTATAACCCCCTTGGTGCTTGATGGTGGTTGCACCCTGCCATCCATGGTGATGAACTATAAACCCCTTGTATGGTTGATGATGGTCACACCCCAACATCCATGATGATGAGGTATAAACCCCCTGCATGGTTGATAACGGTCACACCCCAAACATCCGTGGTGACGAAGTATAAACCCCTCACATGGTTACCCTGGTTATTTTACCCCCAGATCGGGCATGGTCTATGCAACACTTTATTTAGGATTCATCCTAAGATCTAATGCAACATCTCATGTAGGAATAAACATTTATATAAGTTCATTTCATCATCATAGCATCATTCATACCATATCTCATGCTTTGGACCTTCAATTCCTCAAGAAACCATAATCGAACATTTTATCAAGTACCTTGGGGGTGTGTAATAGAGATAAAAGAGCATGCAACTTAGAGATAAAATCATGCAAGAAAATTAGTGGTAAAACCTTTAATCAACACCTTACAATACCCCAAGATGTTCATATCAAAACCCCTCATTAATTCCAGCATTAGATGCAAGATTTGAAGCTCAAAATATGCTAAAATAATCATACTTTCAAGAACTAAAATCACTATGCAGTAAATTTCTCAATATTTAAGACCCACATATAAAATCAACTTTAAATCATGCAATATTAAGTAAAAGATGGTTTAGGTACCATGGGTGAAAGGACCCAATGGTTTAATACCACATACCTTAGTTTTTGAGAAGTTCTTGAAGAAGAATTTAATAGAGATTTGGAGCTTGAGTGAGATCCTTAAAGAAATCCTTAAGATTGGTCTTGAGTTTGGGACTTGAATTTAGGGTGAAATATGAGTCTTAAGTATTTGAGAGGATATTAGGGAATGTTGAGGATGATAGGAGAGCGAAATAAGGCTAAGTATAGGTAAAAACACTTATGGGAACCCTCGAGCCCAAGATGTGAAAGTCTTGGACCAAAATCAAAAAAATAGTGCCAAAATAACATAGGTCCGCATCACGGAGGTGACGCAGATGCTCATTGGAAATCTGCATTTTCTACACGAACAAGTTTTATGAAAATAGGCATAAATCCTTCATCCAAACTCAAAATGAGGTAAAATAAAGTACGTTGGAAAGCTAATTCAAGCTCTTTTTAGCTATAAGTTATGGGCCACCCAATTATCTATGTACTAAGAGATATATCCCCCCAAAGTTGACCCTCCTAAATAGTATATTTTGTGATTTTCGGATTTTTATATGATTGCTCTAAAATTTGGGTTAGACCCACTCCCCACTCAATTTGACCCCTAAACAAGAACATCAAGTTAGATTATCAAAATAACAAACAAATTTTTAGATATATGGAAAATAAGATTTTGGGCACTTTCGAGGCACGTTTTAGGGCACTTTTTGGGGTAGTTTCAATCACCCCGATAAGGCTAAATTTGTGGCGGATGCTTTGTGTAGGGTTTCTATAGGTATCCTAGTTCATGCTAATAGTGGTGGTAAAGAGGTGGCTAGGGAGGTCTATCGGTTGGCTAGATTGGGGGTTAGGTTGGAAGAGGTTAATAATAGTGGTGTGTTGTTGTTGATGGTTCTAAATCTTCATTGGTTGAGGAAATTTAAGTAAGATATTGATCCCGCATTGTTAGAATTGAAGGTGTTGGTAAAAGATGGTAAGGTGGAGATTTTCTCCCAAGGGGGAGATGGTGTCCTTAGATACCAAGGTAGGTTATGTGTGCCTTGTGTTGATGGCTTGAGAGAAAAGATTCTTGATGAGCCCCATGGTTCTTCTTACTCTATTCACCTCGAATCTACTAAGACGTATAGATATTTGAGAGAGGTGTATTGGTGGGTAGGCATGAAGAGGGACATTGCCAAATTTGTTTTCCGTTGCCATAGTTGCCAACAAGTTAAAGTCGAGCATCTGTCATGACCCAAGCCTAGGGCCTAGATATGGTTGGCGAATGGGGAACTCCAAACAAGTCTCAAAGCATATCATTGCACATTCTGGGTCACAGAAGCAATGTAAAACAATATAAGAAACATAAACAAGGGGAATTAGGACTAAGGGAGAGAGATTAATACTTTAAGTGACATGTAAAAGTTTTGAAAAACAAGGGAAAGGGACTAACGGGAAAAGCTTGCACAACATCATAATCAAGAGATAAAAGAGTCAAGGCTCACATCATAGATACATATCATGTGCAACAACAACTCTACTACATAGATAGGAGAGGGGGCCAAAAAAAGCAACTAGGCTCACCCTCATAGTCAAAATAGGAAGTAAATAAAGAGGGTCTCAATACATAATAAGAGATATATAGACTAGGGTCCCTGAAGTGGAGGACTCACCAACTAGCTTGAGTAGCACCGATCTAGGCATGTAGATGAGGAGCATGATCAACTTTGGCACCAATCCCTATATTGTGATATCATGTAGGAAAGAGTATGCGTTAGTATGTTTGAATGTACTAAGTATGTAGGATGAAATGCAACAAGAGATAGGTATCATAATAAAAATGCATAACAATAGGCAATAGGCATAATATAACAATATGACATAAATGATCTATGCATAAGTGAAACATGCTTAGGTATCTCATGCTCATGTGGGATATCATATGTGTAGAAGAGACAAAGCTAGATTTCCAATGTCCAAACCCCTTGGTAAGTTAGTGATGATTTCAACCATCACCCTAGTGTGTAAGGTACAAACCCCTTATAAAGGTTAGTGATAATAATACCCATCACCCTAGTGTGTGAGGTACAAACCCCTCATCATGGTTAGTGATGATAGGACCCATCACCCTACTATGTGAGGTATAAACCCCTCATCAAGGATAGTGATGATAGCACCCATCACCCTTGTGTGTGAGGTACGAACCCCTCAACATGGTTAGTGATGATAGCCCCCATCACCCTAGTAGTTGAGACATTAATCCCTCAACTAGGTTACTCGGATTAGGCATGGTCTAATGCAACACATTATATAGAATATATCATATACATAACCTGATTTCATCATCATATAGTCAATCATATCATATCTCATACTTTGGACCTTCAACTCATCAAGAAACCACTCTGGATATTTTATCAAACATTTAGGAGGTGTAATGGGGGTGCAAGACCATGCAATTTAGAGACGAAATCATACAAGAAAATCTATTCTAAAACCACCAATCAATACCTTGCAACACCCAC
>DF360491.1:0-61071 GCA_000787875.1 Solanum virginianum
TACTAGTTCAAAATCATGCAATTCGAGAGTGAAATAAGATGAGAAAACTTAGTCCAAATCAATCCACCAACATGTAGTAAAACCCTCATATAGGGTACCTTGAAATCCATTACAAAAGCTCATGATAAAGCATAGCTTCATACCTCAATATAAGCATAATTCCAATAGATATAATTAAATCATGGTATAAGCTTGAATTAGATAGTCATGCATAATCAATCTCCATGTAGGGTACCTTGAAATCCATTATCAAATATCATAATAGAGCATAGTTTCATAGCTCAAAACATGCATAGTCTCAATAGACACTTGAATTAGATAGTCATGCATAATCAATCAATATTTCATAGAACCCCAACTTTATTCATGCTCATAATTCATAATAAGATATATCCATAGGTAATACAACTTGAAAACAGTCAATTTTCATGAAAAGGAAGATTATGCTCCATAGGTAAAAGGATGTAATTTATACTCATAATCCATAATAAAAGATACCTATAGGTAATACAACTTGAAAGACATGCAATTTTCATAAAAAGAAAGATCAGGCTCTATGGGTAAAAAGACCCAATGGATGAAACCCACATACCTCAAACTTCTATGCTCCATAGGTAAAAGGACCCAATGGATGAAACCCACATAGCTCAAACTTGGGTTTCTTGAGATGAGCTTGAAGGAAACTTATAGCTTTAAGTGAATCCTTGAGTTCCAAAGTTAAGCTTGAAATCCTTGAATTTGGTATAAGATATTTGGTTAAGTCTTGGAGAGGTTTTTTTTTGGGTTGTGAGTGATACAAAGTTGAAAAATGCTAAGTATGGGTGATTTCACGTTAAGTGGGCATGGGGCTATGACCCTAATGTTCTTGGGCGCATAAAAAATATAAGGAAGATTTTGTACTGGTTCACAACACAGACCAAACTTGAAGGAAAATTTTATACTACTCTGCGCCCCTGGCGCATCGCAGCAATTGTGCAGATGCTCTCTGGAATTCAAAAATTGGCAAAAATTATTTTTCACCATGGGTCCTCTAATTCCGAGTTATACCAATTTCTCACTCAATTTTCCCCCTAATCGAGCATATAAAGTTGAATTTTTGATATCATGAACAAATTTTGAGATATATAAAAATTACGTTTATGGGCATTTCGAAGCATATTTTTGGGGCCTTTCAGCTTTCTCTTCTGAATCATTAAGCGATGACCCTTCACTTTGTTAATTTAATTTGGTGATTCACCAAAGTTCCTATCATATAGCCTTCTCATAAGGGTTTTGGGTTGTTAGTGCTGCAACTTTAGTTGATCTCCTGGCCATTCGGTAGAGCATCAAATATGATTTGCGATATCAATTTTGACCGCATTCTTGACTTGAGCTGGAACCTTGGTTGCTGCAATGCTAGACAGTATCTATGAGTGTTTGGTGGATCACCGATTATATTAATGATGCCTCTTTTCTTCACCTTTTTGCACTTTCGTTCCCCTTCTAAGATTTTGCTAGGTATTGTCCATTTGTGCACTTTTAATCCCATTTGCTGACATAACACATATATATTCGTTAGAGATTGGAAATAGTAGCACACTAAGATCAATGTTTCTTTGCAAAGCTAACCCCAAAATGAGTCCA
This sequence comes from Solanum virginianum, assembly GCA_000787875.1. Classification (NCBI taxonomy): domain Eukaryota; kingdom Viridiplantae; phylum Streptophyta; class Magnoliopsida; order Solanales; family Solanaceae; genus Solanum; species Solanum virginianum. The sequence goes on from DF360491.1 coordinate 1,624, forward strand.
AAATATGGACTCATCAACACTCCCATTAAGCCTTTGCTTGCCCTCAAGCAAATCAAACATCAATCTATCCACTTTCAGAGCTTGAAAATGATGTCGCTCAACCCAGCTACTCATAGGAAGAAGGGGTGGTCGTCATCACCATATTACCCAACTTTAGAGGTCGATGTCAAATCCCACAGGGAATAATGTGTTGGCAAATAATGGTAACAAGGACCTATGGCTACTAGATTTTGACTTGAGAGGTAAGTACCAAGCATGAATTCTAACTAAAATGGGGGAAACTAAGCTAACAACTACTCCTACGAAACAATTAAGTAAGGATTGATCAAGTAAGGGAGCAAGGATAGGGGATATGAGAATCAATAAAAACTCAATCAATCCATCACACTTAGCATCAAATTAACTATATAGGTAGGCTAGGTTTCTTCTAATTACCCCATTCGCAAGAGCCAACTAGGGCCTCTTACGCGAGCCATTCAAAGACACGCTTGGCTTGAGTACCTCAAAGCAAAACCCCAAAACCTTAGCTGTTGAGTACCTTTTGAGGCTCTCAACTCATAAACATATGAATATCATACAATCCTCTACCTCAACTACACCCGTTAGAGTAAAAATTGAAGATCAAAGCTGGATTCAAGTATCTACCTCAAATCTAATTTATACAAGAAGATATGTATGAATCCATAAACCAATTGAAGTAATTAAAGCAATTTAGGAGAAACCCTCTTGATTTTACAAGTTTATTATCAGCTAAGCATAAAGCAAGAGAAATAATCAAGATCCATATATAAATTAACATATAAGCTTCAATATAATTTACAAATTTAGCATTCAAGAACAAGGAAAGAAAAAGAGAGTGGAAAATAAATACAAGTGAAGCTTGCACTCTTCAATCCACTCAAGAATTTGTAGAAACTTGCTCTAAATCCTCACCCTAACTATAATCTACACTAAATTGTGATTTTTTTCTTCAAGATGTATGAATGTATTCCTCTATATGAATTTGGTATCAATGTATGATGAATTAGGTTTGGCAGTGCATGTATACATTTTTGGGACTGAAAATGGTAAAATTCCAAGGCTGCCCTGATACTGGTCATTGCAACATTCGATGATCGCACTCGGCATTCCATGATCGTGGAGGCTGTGTCTCCTTGTGCTTTGCTTTCATGCCAGGGTTTAGTGTGTTTGCACTTATTTGTATGCCACAATCCCATGATCGCGGGCTTAAAGGCCACGTTAGTGGAGTGTATTTGCTGCTAGGTACCATTTTCTGCAGTTCAGCTCCTTTTATCTTCAATTCAGCTCTAATATTCAATTCTTCTTAGCATAGCCAAATCTAACCCATATATACCTGTAACATATACTATTAAAAGCATAATTAGTCTCAAGTTATGAGATTAACAACACAAAATCATAAGAAAAGAGTAAGAAATGAGTGCAAGTTATGCACTTGTCAACACCCGCAACTTAAGACTTTGCTTGTCCTCAAGCAAAATAAAACAAAACTCAAGAGGCCACCAGCAATTTAAGCACACAATCCCAATTCACTGTTGAATCAATTAAATCATGATCATGAAAATGATAGGTACCAACAATTAGCACAAGTATATGGATGTCTATCATGTAACTCCCTCATATTTCAAAAGCATCTTTTGAATAAGCACATTTCTAGGGATGACCATGTGACAACATAAATTCTCAAGGAGTGACTCAAACTCCTAATCAAATAACAAGCTCCACTTGACTCCAACTTAGAAAAACATCTATATCACCAATCCATGTCAATTTTCATGTCCTCACAAAGAGAAAGAAAGTCCCCAAAACACATAACTACATACAATGAAGAAGGGACAAGGACTCAAACACTTATACTCAACAAAATAACATCTTGTACAGACAAATGTCACCCCATAGGCTTGTCTTTATTTTCAATCAACATTAGCTCAATTTCGTTTCATTGGAAATCTCAAAGGGCTTTTTAGGCTTGTAATGTAGGCTAAGCGGTAGAGTTAAATACAATTTGGACAATAATGACTAACGCTCCTTAAGTCCCACATACAACATTCATTCTTTCTGAGCTTTTCCACTTTTTTCTTTTGCATCACACCAATGCACATCTAACCCTTCTTTTTCACTTAGATGCCCCCACTTGCAACCCTTTTTACAAATTTTGGACTATTCTTTTCACTCAAGAACTTTTCTTCATTTTTTTCATTTTGAAAGCACTCTTTTTCATTTTTATTCCTCCATTCATTCTTCTTTTTCTTTTTCTTTAACAAGCATCCAAGTGGTAGACACCCTTTCTTTTTCTTCTACATCACCCTCAACTTAGGCTTAAAGCCTCAATTGTCATAAACATGCAAAACTCAAGGAGGGACAAGGGTTCAAAAGAGGGATATCTTTTGAATAAAGGTTCAAGGCTTGTAATTAAGGTTGCCAATAGAAAAGATTAGGTTCAAAAGGGACACTAGGGACGAAATAAATGCATTTGGTGGCTATTTAGGCTAAGTGGGCTCAATTCAAACAAAATAATGCCTAAGATCATTTTTCAACCAAAGTCTACCGAGATCAACTTTTCAAGACCAACAAGGCAAGTTTTAGATGACACAAGTGCACACAAGGAACAAAACAAAAACTCACAACACACATGGTATGCAAATTAAACAAGAAAGGATCAATATAGCTCTCAAGTAAAAGGCAAAGGACTCATTTTGCAATTTATATCCATCTATCATGTAAAAGTCATCGAAAGAGTATTGCATTGTCTCAGAATCATCCCAAAACTATTTAACTTTAAAAAATTTGAGGGATATATATTTATTAGAATCCACAATACTTAACTAAATATATTAGTACCAAACAAGTCATAATCCCAATGTATAGCTCCAATAAGAGTCAATGGCTACTCAGCCTTCACCAAAGACCATATTCTACACACGCAAACACACCTAATCGACGATTTTCCCTTAAGAATGTCATCACTCAATCCATCATAGGGAACTGTTGATTGAACACACCATTAAAAAGAAAAAGAAGAAGCTACCAAATCTATTAAAGTAGCTAAACCTAAACAGAAAATGCACAAGCCCAACAAAGGCTTACCATAATCACATAAATAAAGCCTGACAAGAGCATCATCAATACAAAACAAGAAAGTGTCACAAGTGCCAACAAGTCCATAGTATACAAGATAGAAAATAAGAGTTATAGTCATAATCAAGTCACAAGAGCATCCCTAACTAAATATGGTGTTGTGTCCTCACAGCACAGTCACAAAATAAAAGAGAATATAAGGGACTCCTTAAAATGATCACTCGATACTCGAGCCCAAAGATATAGTCAATTCATCATCAGGATCTGAAGAACTGTACCCACACAGCTACTTCAACTTGCCCATAATCTTTTTCAAGAATCTACTCTTTTTCTTCTCATGCTCCCAGAACTTCTTCTGCCTCCTCTTTATCTTCCCTATCTCAGTCTCATGTGCTCAATCCGGTCACTCATACATCTCTAAGAAGCTGCAACTGATGCAAGTGTAGGATAATCACCTATTGTTGCTTCTAGTGGTCCTATAGGAAGACATGCAACCAGGTACCTGATCTGCTCATCCATCCCATAGATCTGGGAGGACAAGTATCTCTTAATGGGAGGACCAAACTGAAGTGGTCCTAAAAAACCTGGAGGACCTGTTGCTCCTGAAGTAGACCCCCTACCTCTGATCCTGGCTCTGTGAACTACCCAAAAGATAGATCTAGAACGTCAATCCATCATTTTTTCTATCCTCCTGGGCCATCTATCTTCTTCAATAGATAGATATCTTTGGCTAGCTTCTTCTCCTCATCAGTGGGTAGGACAAACACCCCTACCTCAGACCATAATCTAGAAATCAATGCAGGGTATACTAAGCTCTTTGCCCTTCCTTGGGCCACTTCTGTAATCTGATCTACTATTATCTGCCCCTTCTTAATCTGAAGACTATCCAAAATAGTTGTATGATAAGTGAACATTCCAAAGTCACATCTTACAATAAGTAAGCTCTTGAGATCATCCCTCGTGTTGAATAATTGGTGCCTTTGGGCCACCTCTTTGGCAAGTCTAAGACTCAAGTTGGAAATCCACTCTTGACACGGAACACTATCATTTCCATTCAATTCCTCAACACCATTTTGTTCACCACGAAGTGCAACACTCCGAAGAAGATAGAAAAAGGGCTTACATTCCTCAAGCAAGAGCTCATCATAATTATCCATATAACAAAAAAGAAAAACAAAGAAAATAAAAAGAAGTACTCACTAGTCAAATCAAAAAGAGTAGACTACAAGTCCTAAATCAACTCCATATGCCAAATGGTCCTTGCCAATGTCGCCATTTTTTATATCACTCAACTCGGCTACTCAAAGAAAGTAGGGGAGATCATGATCAACATCTTACCTAACTTTAGAGAAGAGGGTCGAATCCCACAGAGAGCAATGTGTCAGTAAATGAGGGGACCAAGGACCTATGGCTACTAGATTTTGACTCGAGAGGTAAGTACCATGAAAGAATTATAACTAAAAGGGGGGCGGGGGTAATAAGATAACAACTAATCCTAAGAAATAATTGGGTAAGGATTGATCAAGCAAGGGAGTAAGGAAAGGGGCTATGGGAATCAATCAAAACTCAATTAATCTATTATACTTAGCATCAAATTAACTCTATAGGTAGGCTAGTTTGCTTGTGATCACCTCGGCTAGGGAAGTGATGTTTCGCAAGAGACAATTATGACCTTTTACGTGGTCCACTCAAAGACATTCCTGGCCTGAGTACCTCAAAGAAAAAACCCCAAGAGCTTTAGCCGTTGAGTCCCGTTTGAGGCTCTCGACTTGTAAACCATGTCGATCATACAATCCTCCACCCAATTACACTCGCTAGAATAATAATTGAAGATCTAAGCTAGATTCAAGTAGCTACCTCAAATCTAATTTATACAAGAAGACATGCATGAATCTATAAACAAATTCAACCAATTACAGAAATCTGGGAGAAACCCTCTTGATTTTACATGTAAATTATCAACTAAGCATGAAAGCAAGAGAAATAATAAAGACCCATACATAAATTAACATCCAAGCTTTAATTAAATCTACAAATATAGCATTCAAGAAGAAGAAAAGAAAGAGTGAGTGAAAGATAAATATAAGTGAAGCATACACTCTTCAATCCACTCTAGACTTTTGTAGAAAACTTGCTCTAAATCCTCACTCTAACTAAAATCTACACTAAGGTGTGATTTTCTTCTTCAAGATGTATGCATGTATTTCTCTATATGAATCTGGTATCAATGTAAGAGGAATTAGGGCAGGGAGTACGTGCATATCATTTTTAGGATTGAAAATGGTAAAATTCCAGAGCTGCCCCGATGCTAGTCATTATAACATTCTATGATTGAGAAGGTTTGGTCTCTTGGTGCTCCGCCTTCGCGCTAGGGTTTAGTGCATTCAAGCTTCTTTGTATGTCATAGTGATGTAACTCAATCCCACTACATAAAGGTAGAAGGGACGATCGTCCTCAGCATATTGCTAAACTTTAAAGGTCAATGTCAAATTCCACATGGAACAATGTGTCGTGAATGAGTGGAGGAAGGACCTACGGCTACTAGATTTTGACCTGATAGGCGAGTACTAAGCAAGAATTCTAAACTAAATTGGGAGGAAACTAAGCTAACAACTAATCCTAAAAATAATTGGGTAAGGATTGATCAAGTAAGGGAGCAAGGATATATAATATTGGGATCAATTAAAATTCAATAGATCCATCATATTTAGCATCAAATTGACCCTATGGGTAGACTAAGTTGCTTATAATCACCTCGACTAGGGGAGTGATATTTCACAATAGCTAAGTACGACCTCTAATGCAAGATGCTCAAAGACAAGCCTAGCTTGAACACCAAAATGCAAAACTCCCAAGACCTTAGCCGTTGAGTCCCTTTTGCGGCTCTTAACTTATAAACTCATCGCTATCATGCAATCTTCCCTCTCAATTACACCCGCTAGAGCGATAATTGAACAACTAAGCTAGAATTAAGGACCTACCTCAAATTTAAGTTGTACAAGAAGATGTATAAGAACCCAAAAATCAATTTAAGCAATTAAAGCAATTTGGGAGAAATCCTCTTGATTTTGCGAGTAAATCATCAACTAAGCATGAAAGCAAGAGAAATAATCAAGACCCATAAATAAATCAATGACCAAGCTTCAATTAAATTTATAAATTTATTATTCAAAATCATGGAAAGAAAGAGTGAGTGAAAGATAAATACAATTGAAGTGTACACTCTTCAATCCACTCAAGAATATGTAGAAAACATGCTCTAAATCCTCACTCTAAACTAAAATCTATACTAAGTTGTGTTCTTCCTTTTTCACAAGCAATCTTTAATGTAATAGTTGTATATCTATACCAGAACCTAGCCACAATATGGCGTATAATCAACTGATGGTCTCATAGCCAAAATATTGCAGTAGTAACAGGCTACATGCTTATATAGATAAGAGTTAAGCCAGAATACATACCCATCCCACAGATTTATCCCATATTTAACCCTTACTACATTTTTCTTTGTGTAAAACAACTCATAGAGCTTCGTTGGTGTAACATAAGCTAAGTTCAAAAGTCTAGACTATCAAAAGAATGTTGCCTACCCATAATCATATCGCAGCCCAACTACTTCAAAGGATATAGCCTAAGGCAACTATGTGCAGGCCGACTAATAATTTGCCCCTCTGTAAACATGATACCAATCATTAGGACTGACCCATATAGATAATGTTTCATAACATATAGCATATATAATGCTAACAGGGTCAAACCCCCTTCTCTAACTTGCCAGTGGCTCAATAACAACACATTATATATGATAGTTCACATGGTTCCTTCAGGAGTATCACTATAATCGTTCCCAGAACATGGTATATTTCTCTAGTCTCTAGCAAGTAGAACAAGCACATAATAGATAACAACAATATACAGGATCATATAAGTTACTATCCATATGAAATCATGTTTAATCAGGCAATTCTATCACAATCTATGCAACCATAAGTACTCAGAATAGATATAGATAGCCACCAAAACACAAAGAAGCATCAAGCTCAGTTTACATATCTGTCACATATTCTCAATCCAACTGACTTTTTCATGCCCTCAGACAGTCAACCAGTGTCAGAACACATCTAATATAGCAACTACAGCTAACAAAGTTCTCAATACAATAACTGTCTTCTCATATCATAATATATATCACATACAAATTATAACCTGCTATATACAACTAGTATTCCACTTCTCAACCTATAAACAATACATTTTTACACACACCAGCTCACATATTCATGTATCTTAACTTAGTCTAAGGTGTAGAGAAACCTAACCAACCTAGCAGACGATTCCTCGCCTCCTGAGTCAATCCGTTCAAGCTTTCCCCTTTCGAATTTCTTCCCCATGCTTCTCAACTATCAAAACACAATTCACAAGGTTAACATGGTCACATTGGCTGTATCATCTTGCAAAATAGGTGAAATGATATCAATTGGATCTAAAATGGGAAAATAGAGCCCACATCTAAAACTCATGACAAATCCCCATAAAATGCTCCCTATATCACCCCAATTCTATGCAAATATTTTAGCCTAAAATAGACCCCATATGACCAAGAAATGACTTAAAAACAAAGTTAAACTCCTTAGTAGGAAAACATTTCTTTCAAAAATTTCTCAATCAATATTTACAAAAGCTGGCCAAATTTTGCAAAAACCCAGCATATCACTAAGTTACTCTTGGAATGTAGAATAATTTAGACTCAAATTTTACTTAATTTCATCAAGAATCACCTGAGATATCAAAGCACAATGTTTTCATAATATCTGAAATGAGTCGTAGACTTGGTGTCGTACTTTAAGGATCAGACAGTAGGGAGTTGCTAAAAAATTATCAAACGGAACTTCCTACGGGATGTAGAACTTTATATGAACCATAGAGGGGTGTCGTAGAAGTCAGCTCCAATTTTTAAGAAGCAATCAATGAAAGCCCATTTATGGGCCATAAAATATGATATGACCCGTAGAACCTGCCTTAGAGTTTGCTGACCCAGTTATCCTATTCCATTTTAGTTTTGTATTTTAAATACTATAAATAGTTTTTTTAGGTTATTTTTTATAGGGAATAGAAGAGGGACGTAATAAAATATTAGAGAGCTTGAGAAACACTTGTAAAACATTATTTTATGTTTTAATTTCAATCTTGTGATTCTTACTAAAGAGCTCAGATTTGTTGTGCTTAATTCTCTGGTGTTAGTGTTCAATTATGTTATTCAAATTCATAAGTCTTGCATTTACACTAATTATGAGAGTCTAAATCCACAACTAGGGTTATGAGAACTATGAAGAACTAACAAGGTAAAGCTGGATAATCATCATTTATGGAAGTGTGCATGCATGTATTAATTAATTCTCTTCATATTAAATTCTTTCTGATGGTGGCCAATGTTAGAAACTTGCCTAATATTACTGACTGGATCAAGGTAGTAATGAATAGAAACAAGATTAATTAATAGGATTTGATTGATGTTTCTTGTCTAATAAACAAAACTGGCCCAAGGGGAGATTGTACTAGAACAATAGGTAAGTGCTAGTAATGCCACACTGGGGGGATAAACAAAATCACGTAGTAAAATTTGCCTCTCGCCTGAGCCAAAGGGTTTGGGGAACTTAACTTACCATTCTGCATCTTACACACTGGCAAATAATTTGATTATCTAGCAAAACTGAGTTAGAGATTCACGGGGAACAAAATACCCTAGTTACTCTTCATACCAATTTAACACTTGTCTTAGTTCAAGATTACTTTTTAAAGTTGTCACAAACACCCCCTACTTAGAGAGATACGTTGTTTAATCAATCCAAATTGCATTGAAATCTTCTAAGTCAACCATATTCCTTGTGGGATTCAACCCTAACCTTTGTTAAGTTATATATCTTGATAATGACCGCTTTAACTTCAAAAAGAAGGTGTATCTTGGGCAACATCAACACTCATGGAGCCTTATTTGATGCTCATAAATTCCATTATCTTTGCCTCCCTTAGATTAAAAGGGAAGAAGTAATTAAGGAAGGTGGCCTTGAATTCTTCCCATAGGCTCATCATCCACCTTCTCCATCTTTAATTTGGTGAAACATATTTGTGCAAGGCCCTTAAGTTGATAGGAAGTAAGTTTTGCTTTCACCTACAAGCTTACCTGTATAATAGCTAAGACATTGTTCACTTCATCAATAAATTCTTGAAGATTTTTTCTCCATTTTAGAGCTATGGAACTTCAGAGGATTCAGTCTCGTGAAGTCCCTCACCCTTAAGGCTAGAGTAGGAACATGAAGATCTTAGGTCCCTCGGTTAACTTGGTTGGCCATAGTATGTGCCAACAATGTGATGATATTTCGATATTCGGCATGAGTAACCCCTTTTGTCTTGAGGAGCATATGGGGTTAGAGGGGCTTGGTCCTCATCGAGAATAGGGTCCCTTTGTGGGATTCTTGTTGGCGGTATTATCTAGAAGCACAAAGGGTAATTGTTAAAGATAGGAAGTCTTAAAATAATTTCTAATGCACAAAATAGATCAAGAAGAAGTGAGTCATTTCCTGAACACCTAATAGCCTCTATACATAGTTGTGGCACACTTAGGAATTTCACTTTCTTTCCAATACACTATAAGCAAAAAAAATCTGGGAGAAGGACTAAGGAAAAGTCTCTATAGATACATGAGTGTCGCATGAGTCAGACAAAACACATTATCAAACAATACCTCTAGTCATGAGTGGAACGAGAGCTAAGACATGCCCTGACCTCAACCTCAAAAGCAAAATAATAAAATAATAATGTCTTAACATAAGTAAGATTGAATATGAGTGTTGTCCTCAGAATAAAGGACTCACTACACGCAAGTCTTCAATAGATTGTACCAGCCATGAGAAGGTGGACAAATAGGATCTCCTATCTATACATGGTTTGATCATGTATGCCAAAAGTATGCATGAGTACTTGGAATATACTAAGTATGTGGGGTGCAATGCAACAAGAGATCATAAGCCATAATAACCAAGGTGTATAATCATATACAAAGATAATAGACTCAATTTGACATGAATGATCAATGCCTTAGCCAAAATATGTACGAAAGGTAAACATAATGTCATAACATAACATACATATGTTTGAAAAGACCATACAATAATAGGGATATTTGAGCTACTATATGGAATCTCGATATTTTCTCCACCCAGAAAATAAGTGGTCTACTTGCAAAGATAAACCATACCTCCATATTGTGAGTAACCTCACCTAATTGGATATGCTAGTATAAGGCCATTTAGGGAAAATAATGATAACCTATGGTGCGACATAGCTATGAAAAGTAAAGTTTTAAATAAGGACTCTTGGGAATAATCCACCACTCTAAAATCCATTCTTTTCTAAGTCTAAACCCATCGAATATATAACACAAGCATAATTATGACTTGTATAACTTGTATAGCAAATTAAGAGTAGCTCATCAACATCCTTGATCCCTTCAAGTGAGCATTCCTTTCACAAGAGTGTGTAACATAACATCAAAAGGCTCATGATCTTACATTACATTCATATGATTTTCTATGAATTAACAACATACTTGGAAGCCCATTGTATTCATAATATTGATAAACTTGCATGCTTATCATGAGAATATATCATTTGAAACTATAATTTAAATAGCCTATGATGAGATTCAATGACCCATAATAGTTTAAGATGGGGCAATTTCTAAAATCCATCAATTTATGCAATTGGATGGTAATAAATACTCATTTGAATATAATATTCATGATTTAAATCAAAATATAGCATTTGGGTAAAGATTTAACAAGACTCATTTATGAAATCATCAATCCAATATTGTAATGTAAAGGGTTTATAAATACTCATTTATTTCTTGTATTTAAAATCAATAAATAACTTTTTCTAAGATGAATCATCCAATTAATTAGGAATAAGATGTACCATAATAAAATAAATATTGAAATTAAAGATTGGGTTGCAAGATTTTGGACTCCATTGGTGGAAGGACCACATGGAAGAAGAAATTCACATACCTTAAATCAAAATAGAGAATAAATTTGAAGAAATCTTGGTTTTGATGAAAAGCTTTGAAGAAATTGAAGCTTGTTCTTCAATGGAGGACTCAGATCTTCTTCTTATAGAGAAAAATATGTAATGTGTAAAGGGAAAGGTTATTTGGTCATGAAAATAAAATTAGAAAGGTATATTTAGGTTAAATGGGTTGAAAACCCTTTTTTAGAAATGTAAAAATATCATCAAAAGTTAAAAAGATGACATTTTAATGAGTCCCGAAAGTAAAATTTCCAATCCAAGGGTTCCATCGCCAAACCATTCAGCAGTACACAAAATGAGACCCTGTGATTGACTTTTCCAATAGTTTATGAAGCTTTATGTAGTGATTCAAAATTCAATTCAGTGTAACATCGCCCTTTTTGATAGTCCAAACTAGCTTTAGTAAAATGGATGTAACATTTTACTCCTAAATTGGAATAAGGTGAAATTTGATGTGTTGGAAAGCTAATAGCTTTAATTTAATAGGTAATGGGTCACTTAATTCATTATGTTCTAAGATATATGATCCTTTGAAATTGAAGCTTATAAGAATTCATATCAAAACTTAGCCAATTGGAATCCTTTGATCTTGACTCGAGGTAAGAGATACCTTAGCAAGTAGGCCACTCTTTTTCTCATGGGGAGACAAAATTGAGATTTAGTGTAGCACCTCGCATGGTCTTAATGTCGATTAAGGTCTCTTCCCACATATGTATACTATGTTATAAGATTATATTTACCTTCCATGCATGTTTTGACTAAGGCATTGATCATTCATATCATATGGAGCATATTATTTTTTGTCTATAATTATACATCTTATCTATTATGCCTAATGATCTCTTGTTTTGAACCCCACATACTTATTTCATTCCAAGTACTAACACATACATTTTTGTCTGCATGATTTAACCTTGTAGGGACTAGAGCTCCTTCTTATCTACCTCTTCATGGCTAATATGATTTCTCAAAGGTTTCTCTTGTTGTTAGTCCTCCATTCCAAGGAAAAAATCTATTTTCTATCTTATTTATGTTAAGACTTTGCTGCTTTGTTATTTACTTTTGATGGTGAGCCTATGACGTGTCTTAACCCCCATCCCACCTATGAGTAGAGGTATTTTTGGATGACATGATATGTATGGTCTATGTGATGCCTATATATCTGTGAAGATTTCCCTTTAGTACGAACCTTTTGTATGTTGTTGCTTGATATTGATGACAAGTGGTAATCTTCCTAAATCCCTATTCCCCATAGAGTGTGTCTCATGTTCCCTTCCCTTAGTTTAATTGTTGTGATTGAATGATGGTACTTTCTTACCCTTTTACCCATAGAGTGTGTCATAAGCCTGTAATCTTCTTATGGCTAATTGTAATGATAAATTTACGCTTCCTAAACAAGTATGTGCTTAAGTATTATATGTGGTTTTTTTTGGGTGTCTTTGGATTACCCATTCTCCATATTACACCTAGACCCTAGGCTTGGGTTATGATAGGAGGATCTTTGAGAGAAAAGCCTTAGAAATTTTTAGAGAATTTGGAAGAGAATGAAATTATGTTTTGAAGGATTTTCGGGTTGTTATAGATTGTTATAAGGTTAAAATGACATAGATTAGAGATTAAATGGGTAGAAAATGACCAAACAATCCATTAAAACTAATTTCTTGATCCACGAGCATGATCTACGAGGCATTAATGATTGAACTATGGCTCAAGAATCAGAGGTTCTTTCCTTATTAAACTTTTGGAACCTCTGAAATTGGCCTCTAAAACTGATCTACGAACACCCCTCTACGACCCGTAGGTTCATTTATGAGTAATGGACACCCTCTATAATTCCATCCCAGACACAAAAAGCTTTTCATTTTCAGGACCCAGACCACAGGCACCATTTACGACTAAGAAAACAACCATGACATATAAAGGGCTTTCATCTAATGACATCTTCCAAACGTAAGAACCATGTTTTGATCCTCTAGTATAGCGAGTATCTATTTACGACACGTAAATCTTTTTACACATTCTAAAACACCTTTCGTGCTTTGATTTCCAAATTTCAAAATTTCACCAAGTCAAAACCCAGACTATAAGGCCTATCTATGATACATAAGTCAAACCATGAGCTATAAATGGGCTCATATTTTCCTTTCTAGACTTCATTTCTTCCTATTTATCCCAGTTTCCAACTTTCCAATATACAAGGTATTATAGAGGATTTTAAGCTTGCATGTTTTTACCTCTTTTTCCCACTTAAACTTAGAGAGGCAAAGATGACATAATTTTTTAACCATAACCAAGGGAATATGAGTATGAAGGAGTATGCCCTCAGGTTTACAAAGCTATCCAAATATGTTTGGTCCTTGTTTGTTGATCCCCATGCTAGAATGAGTATGTTTGTTTTAGAGATATCTAACTTGGTTGTCATAGAATGTCGTAATAACATGTTAGTAAAGAAGATGGGCATCTCTTGGTCTATGACTTATATCAAGAATATTGAAGGTTAGAATATCAAAGGGAGGATGATGAGGTATTCCAAGAGTTCCTAGTTTGAAGGTGGGTTCTTTGATATTGGGCCAAGTGGTATTGGTGATTGATTTTCGCAAGGCTGAAGGTTCCAAGTCTAAGAGGATATCTCAAGCTCTAACTCAGAGGTATTCCAAGAATAGGGTGTCATATCCTAGGGTTCAAGGTGGTGGTAGAGATGGTTTTACTAAATGTTCTACATATGGAAAAATATTATGGAGGTAGATGTTTGATGGGTTTTAGTTCTTGCTACGGCTATGGTAGGATTGGCCACAAACTATTAGAGTGTTAGGGTATGGCACAAAGGGGTTAAGATGGACATCCTCAAAAATAGGTTGATCTAGATGTTCAATGGTAATAGAGAGCTAAATAAAATGGAACTCAATGTAAAAATTGGTTCTATGCCCTTAATGCTAAGAAAGATGTGGAACAAACTTCTTTGTTGTTACTAATATGTTAAAGGTCTTTATCTTTGACGTGTATGCATTACTTGATCCAAATGTTGATTTATCATTTGTTACTCCTTTCCTAACCACTAAGTTTTACATGGTTCCTAAGATTTACCTTGAACCGTTCTTATTCTGTACTCCAACGGTGAGTTAACTGTAACAAAAAATAGTCTGCAAAAATTATCCTATGTAAGTTTACATAAATTTATTTCTTGTGATCTTTTTGAGCATGATATGGTTGAATTTTATGTTATTCTTTGGATAGATTAGTTATATGCTTCTTATGCCTCAATAGATTATAGGACTAATAAGGTCAAGTTCCTATTCCATAACGAGCCAATTCTTGAATGGGTAAGAGTGACTCAGTGTTCAAAGGCTAATTCATTTTTTAATCAAAAGGCCCAAAAGTTGGTATCTAAGAGGTTTATCTACCATATCATGAGGTTTAGGGATGTCAATTCTAAATATCCTATTCTTGAGTTGGACCCTATTGTGAATGATTTCCTAACCTATTTCCCAAAGATTTATCCTTTGTTCATTCTAAAAGGAAATTAGACTTTGGCATAGATCTCCTTCCCAATACATAACCTATCTTAGTCCCTTCCTACCAAATGGTCCCAAAAAAGGTGAAAATTTTAAAGGATCAGTTGAAAGATTCATTGGAAAAGTTTTCATTAGGCCAAGTATGTCACTGTGGGGTCTCCTATGTTATTTGTGAGAAAGAAGTACGGGTTACTTTAGATGTGTACAAACTACTGACAGCTAAAAAGGTTTCCATAAAGAACAAGTATCCCCTACTAAGGATAGATGATTTGTTTGATCAGTTGCAAGGGGCTTATTACTTCTCCAAAATCAATCTCCATTTTCGCTATAATCAAATAAGGGTAAGGGAGTGATATATTACCAAGACGATATGTTTGACAAGGTATGGCCACTTTAAATTCGTGCTTATGTCATTTGGGTTGACTAATGCTCTAGAGGTATTCATGGATCTTATGATTAGGTATTCATGTAGGGGATTAGGTGTATTTAAAGGTTTCACCAATGAAGTCTGTGATGCTATTTGGGAAAAATGGGAAATTAAGTCCTTGGTATGTATGGCTTTATTAGGTTTTGGAGCGAATTAGTAAGCTGACATATAGGTTTGATTTATCTTTAGAAATGTCCATGGTTCATACAGTGCTTCGTGTGTCCATTTTGAGAAAATTCATTGGTGATCCAAGCTAGATTGTTCCTTTGGAGAGTGTTGAGGTTGAGAAAATTTTGACCTATGAAGAAGTCCTTGTTGAGAGTTAGGACAATAAGTGAAGGGCCTACTTTACTGTAAAACCCCTTATGCTGAAAAGCCTAAATAATGGAAAAGTTACAAAAATATTTCCTGGGATGACTGTAGAGCGAATCTATAGCTCCTGGGTAAAACCACAGGTTATAGATAGTGTTATTGATTTCCAAAAGTTGGTGAAAATTATTGGTCATCGAAAGTCATTTTACAAAGGACAATATAAGTTGTACTTAGAAATATGACACGTAGATTGAGTTGTGAATGGAAACATAAAGGATGAAAAGTTTTTCTATATCTGGGAGGTATCTATGAAGTGATCTACGATCCATAAAAAGAATTATGGACCGTGTTGATTGCTCATGGTCTGAGAAGTGCAATTTCCATTAGTTGAAATTTTGTGACATGCAAATTAGGAGGGCCAAGTGTGACCTATATTTCATTGTACATCCAGTAAATAGTGGCTCATAGATGAGTTAGACGGATTTCAAGTGAAGGGCTCTTTGGTCATTTCTAATTGATTTAACTCCAAAATTACATCGTCTTGACCTTATTAACTAACCTATATGAATCAAACCATATATTATCAATTCCTAATTCATTTTTTTCATTCACTCTCAAATCTTCTCCTAAATGTCCAAATTTTCTCTCTCCATGCAATGTCTACATTGTAGCTAGATTTTCAAGCTTTTATTAAGGCTTCCAAGGTTCAATCACTCTAATTTCAAAGGCTTTACACATGAGATATGTAGGGCTTCATTCACCAATTAGATTCATCCATGAAGCCCAACTCAAATATCCTTTTTCTCAAAGCTTAAGCATAGATTTCTGTGAGTTTTAATGTCTTCATTCCAGATGAGTTGACTATGATTATTACATGATTTTATGTTGAATTATGCATGAAGTATAAAGAATTACATGATTTCTGTGATTTCCAAATGAATCCATGTGATTTCAAGTATATGATTTCTAGGTCTTGTTTAATTGACGTGTGTTTACTAATCCAAATTGATTTTAAAGTCATGATTGATATCTAATTGTATGATTTTAACTCCAATTGCTCATTAACCCACACATGGCTAAATTTTCATACATGTAGCTATGATCTATGAGTTATGATTCTACGTAAGAAAGCATGATTTAAAGAAGGTGATGATGTTAATGATGATGAAATGATAAGGAGGGTAAGTTAAGACCCTAAATGTTGATGAAATAATGATAAGATAGAGAGTATACCCACACTATATGTAAAGTTATATAGATGGACTATTCCTAAGATATGATATGTTTTAATAAGGTTACAATGCCTATTTTACAAGCTATGAATATGGTTTGTTTGATGACTATCTGATACACATTGATGAGTTAGTGTGGGTATCTATGCTCAATTTAGAGATGATGTGTGTCATTAGATTGAGGTATGTGTTTCTATACTTCTTATGTAGATTGAGTCTATTGCTTGAGGACAAGCAACAATTTTAAGTTGAAGGTGTTGATATGCAGTCAAAATACAATATTTTTGACGATTAAAATTAGAATTTTATAGGGTCTCAAGGCAGTATTAGTAGTTTTGATGTGTTTTTATGTTTGTTTTTCACGATTACAGGATTTGGCATAATTTTGGGAAAAGTGCTATAGATGCTAAGTATTTGAGGAACTAAGAGGCACTCTATAGGCCGCAGATAATTTCACGAGCCATAAAGGGGTTTCATTGTTGAGATCCAATAAATAGCCTATTTTCTAAAGTTGCATCCACGAACTATCAGACGAGTTGTAGAAGATTGTACGAGTCGTTGATTAGTTTTATGCCTTGAGGATCAGAGTTTGTTGAGTTTCTGAAGAGTGTCACACGAAACACTATACGAGTCATAAGTCAACACACAACCTATAGAAAGGTCTCGCAGAAGTAAAGCCTGGTTTTAAAGATAGCAGAGTATGAAGCCCAGGTACGGGCAATATAACCTAGTCCGTAGAAACCATAAAATTTAGTTTTCCTATTTCATTTTGGATATATATTTTAATTATTATAAATAGGTTTTTCTAGGTCTTTTTGACATAGAGATACATGAGAGAACTGAAAAACACCTTTATGACTTCATACTTTGTGATTTAATCTCTGAAACATTACTTTGTGATTTCTAATGAATGATTTGAGATTTTTTTTGTTTCTAATTTCATCATTGTAAGTATTTGATTATGTTATTCTATATCATGATTCTTTCATCTACATTGATTGTGCATATCTAAATCCCCAACTAGGGTTGTGGGAATTATGAAGAACTAACAAGGTAAAATCGAATAATCCATAATTCTTGGAAAGTGTTCATACATATATTAATTAATTCTCTTTGTTTTGATTGCTTTTAATTGGTGGCCAACGTTCTATCCTACCTAATTTTTACTAGCTGGATCAAAGTAGTAATAAATAGGAAAAGAGATTAATTAATAAGATTCGATGTGATCCCTCTAGTCTAATCAACCAAACCGGATGAAAGGGAGGTTGAACTAGAATAGTAGGTAAGGGTTAGTAATGTCACACTGTGGGGGTGGGTCAAATCACACGGTAAAATTTACCTCTCGCCTGAATCAAAGGGTTTGGTAATGTCAGCTTAACGTTCTGCATACTACGCACTAGAAAAGATTATGATTATTTGGTGATACTAAGTTAGAAATTCATGGGGAGCACAATACCCTAGTTACTTCTCTCACTAATTTCACACCACTTTTATGTTTACTTTCTTGCAATTACAAAAACCCCCCTTTTCGAGAGATAAGTAGGTTAATTCATTTGACTTGCTTGCATTACTCCGAGTCTAAACCAAATTCCTTATAGGTTCGACCCTAACCTTGGTTAGGTTAAATATCTTTGCAATGACTGCTTAAACCTTTAAAAAGAAGGCATGGCTTCGACGACATCACATACCTAACCTGTAACATGTTTTATCATTGCGCCCAAATAACTTTGCCATCATCTATTATGATAATAAAATAGTCATTGTAGTTCTCATATGATAATCACAGTCTCAACTAACATATACAGGCTTTACTCAGGGATTTCCATCAACAATAGGCACTCAACATATATTTTAGCTCAGTCTAGAGTTAAGGAAAGCCTAGTCTAATGGAAAGCAGAATCAACGTGCTCTAAATTAGTTTATGGGAGCTTTACCCTTTCTTATGATCTCCAAATACCGCTTAGCTGTCAAAACATGAATCATAATGTAAGTATGATTATTTTTGCTATAGTATTTAAGAAATGGGGGAGATTACGTCAATTATGGCTAAAATGAGAAAAAATAGGCCCCGCACCAAAATATTGAACCAACCCCCATAGAATGACCTTTACATCACCTAGAGTCTATATCAAGAAATAAAGCTCAAAACGAGACTCAGAGCAATGAGAAATAACAAAAAAATCAAGTTACATTTCTTATTAGAGAATATTTATACTCAATTTTTTCTCTATTGAATTTCTCAAAAACACAATCATATCAATTAAATCCAAATACACCACATGTAAATCTTGAAAAATACTACTGTTTAGACCTAAATTCTACTAAATTCCAACTCAAAAATGATGAAGAAATCACATTTTAAAATTTTTGATAAATAGTACTAATATGGTAGTAGCTATTCCGTTGATTTACCTCAAAATGCAGCAATATCTAGAGATTCTGATAACACCACGACATTCACCTAAGAATGCTTCCATTTAGGCTAACATTTCACTAAATTCCAATCTTGAACGGAGAAGATATCAATATCCAAAATTTCTAGTAATTAATTTTATGTAGAGCAACAAAACTAGCAAATTTACATCAAATGGCATGGCTAAAGAAATTTTTGACACTTCCATACGTTCCTCTTAAAAAAATACATAATTCTGCCATTCGAATCACTCAAATTGGACTAAAAATGATCTCAACAATATGGTGCAAAGTTGGGATGTGTGTGTGTGTTTATATATATATATATGTTTCCTTGGAACAAGCCTTATATATACATATAGCCAACATGTGTGATATGTCACTGCTACATGGTATCACTAGATCACACCACGTGGCAACACTTCAACATGCCATATCACTCCTCTTTTCAACAAACTTCCAACCCTCTTTTTTGATGTTTCGGTCTCATATTTAGACTTTGATTTTTTCAAATGAATTATGTAATTCTACTAATTTTGACATTCTAGATCCAATGGTGTAGATAAAATTTCCAATGGAGCTCATTTTGATAAAATGAGGGACCCACTTCTTTTCTCGTTAATTTTGGCTTAACGAACTAAGTGGGTCAAAATGCATCCGAAAGTCCTAGTTATCCATGATGTGTTGCAGAAATACTACACTTTTGATGCTTAAAACTTAAAATTTTATGTATTCTCAATGGATGTTAGTAGATTTTATGTGTTTTTATGTTTGTTTTGGAGGATTTCAGGGTTGACATTGATTTTGGGAAAAATATGCAGAAGTTGCTGATTTTGATGATCCATGAGACCTTTTACGGGCCATATAGTATTCTACAGGCCATGAAGGAGGCTCTGTATGAAATTCCAGTGAAGGGTTGATTTTAAAAGTTTGGTCTACAAACATGTAAATGGGTCATGAAATATTTTACGAGTCGTAGATTGAGTCACGTTCCCTGAGGATCAGAGAAGGAGAACTTTCTAAAGCTTTATCAAATGAAATCCTTTATGAGCCATAGGACCTTTATGAGCTGTAGAGTAGTATTGTAGAAGTCATGTCCAGATTTGCAGCAACAATGTATGAACTCCTGATTATGGCCCATAAATCACAATATGACCCCTAGTGCATCTCGTGAAGCGTACTAACCCAATTATCCTTTTTTGGTAGGGCTTGTATTTTAAACATTATAAATAGGTTTTTAGGTTATTTTTCTTACAGATTTTGAAGTGTTAGCAGAAAAATATTAAGATAGAGTAGAGAAAAATATTGGAGAGCTTGAGAAACACTTATATACTTTGATTTTATCTTCTAATTATAATCTTGCGATTCTCATTGAAGTTTGGATTTTATTGTGCTTAATTCAATTGTTTAAGTGTTCTATTATATTAATCAAATTCATAAGTCTTGCATCTACACAAATCATGAGTAGCTAAATCCATAACTAGGGTTGTGGGAACCATGAAGAATTAACAAAGTAAAACTGGATAATTCCTAATTCTTGAAAAGTATGCATGTATGTATTAATTAATTCTCTTTGTTTTGCATGTTTTCTAGTGGTGGCCAACACTAGAACTCACCTAGTGTTACTGACTAGATCAAGGTAGTAATTAATAGGAAAAAAGATTAATTAATATGAATTGATTAATTTGTTCTCGTCTAATCAACCAAACTGGGCCAAGGGAAGGTTGTACTTGGACAATAAGTAAGGGTTGTTAATGTCACACTGTGGAGATGAACCAAGTCATATAGTGAAATTCGCCTCTCGCTTGGGCTAAAGGGTTTGGTGAACTTGTCTTACTATCTTGCATGCTACATGCTAGAACTGAATTAGGTTATCCAGTGATACTAATTTAGGAAATCATGGGGAACACAATACCCTAGTTTCTATCCATATTGGTTAAACTCTTGTATTAGTTACGATTACTTTTGACTTATTATTATAACCCCCTTTTTTGGGGAGATAAGTTTGTTAATAACCCTAAATTATAGAATTGAATTCTTCTAAGTCTACCATATTTCCTTGGGTTTGACCATAACCTTGGTTAGGTTCTATATCTTGACAATGACTGCTTTAGCCTCAAAAAGGAAGTGTATCTTTGGTGAAATCTAGATTTTTGCACCGTAGAGGTATTTTTGTAGACCCTTCTCCAACTAATTGTGATATGTTTTTGCACTTTATTTTTTAAATCATGGGGCTAACCAAGTTGCTTCAATGTCTATGTATCAGGTACTATCACCCCAAAAACAAGATGTGAGGAGATTAAGGCTATGTAAAGACACACTGAGATGAGACCTCAGGTAGGAGTAGTCCCTGATACTCAGTGGATCACTGGAAGAGCTTAGCATCTGACCTGACTTGGATACTGACTGACCAAAGACATGGTCTGCCACCAGAGCTGGGCAAAACCAGGCTTTTTCATTCATACTCCTTAGTCTAATGAGGGAGACCATGGCAAGAGCAAATCTATTGAGATGACTTTGTCTAGAGAGGAGTCCAGTTCAGAGTCAGGCTCCGACGATGAGTTGAAGATAGAGTCCTTTGCCACACCGTGGGCATCACCATCTCCACCAGATGCTCTTAATAGTCGGTGGTGTATCATGGGTATGCAGGATATATAAACAAAGGATGTGCAAACCATAGAGCGGGGCAAGCCAACCTGCTCCATTTATGATTAGCCCCAGGTTATCTCATCCGGACTAGATAGTGTCCCTGGTCTCCAGGACACTAAGATATGGGCTCCAGTGGCTGGCCATGGTCAGAGAGTTCTACGCATCTTATGCAACCACCATTCAGAGCACTATTCCCAAGGGGAAAAAGCCCTTTGCTTAGCCCAGACTAACATAGACCAAAGTAAGGGGCTGATAGGTGGATATCTTGGAGACCACTATCCCCACATGTTATTTGGGCTAGAGTTCCTTGCCTCTTGATCCACAGTAGAGTTTGACCAAATAGTGGTGAAGACCCAGGACTTGAGCCTAATAAGGGATGTAAACCACAGAGTTGGCTTAATGAGATGGGTAGCTAATTTTATTATTGAGAAGGGTTCGGAGCCTGCATGGGTAGTCACTCACTTGAAGCTTACTGTAAAGGCTTCTCTCAATTTCCCCACTAAATTTTGGTGGGCGGTGTTCAGATTACACATCCGATCTACGCTTGCATATAATACTTTGATTTGGAGTGTGTAGTGCTAGTTGCCAGTATCTTGCTTATGAGATAGATTGGTCCTATTTCATCTCCGAGCAAATCCACGAGGTGGCCCTGAAGAGGTCTACCTCCATCCCTTTTCCATGCTTGATCTATAGACTTTGTCTAAAGTCGGGGGTAGAGAGTCTACATCAGCTGGATTCATTGATAGAGATCCAATGTACTTTGGATGCCAGCTTGATTAAGGTTGAGGAGAACCTGATAGCACTCCGGCGAGCATCGCACTAGCCAGCTCCAATGCCAGAGACATTCACCCTAGTGACACCACCTGAGATTCCACCAGCCACCACCACTGCTGCTGCCATAGAGGAGAGGCCCCCACAGGCAGAGGCAATTGAGAAGAGGGGGCCCACTACTTCCACTCTTGCACTACAGACACTTTATCATAAACAACACCCAGGGGCATGGTTTACATATTCGCAGTATCTATAAAGGCTATAGCATAGAGATTGTCACATATTGAGTCACAGTTGACTCAACTAGTTCAGGAGATTAGGCCTTGGGTCCGCTAGGCTATCACAGTGTTAGAGGGCCGCATGCAGGCATACACAGTCACTGCTATTCAGGACCATCTTTCCACTGTAGATGTTCGTATTGATACCTTCATGCTGAAGGTGTAGTAGAGCTTGAGCATGACCCAGCCAATGGATGTGATGGCCATACAGACAGAGATCCAATGAGTCTAGGCTGATATGACAACAACATTGGCAACACCAGTGACACTACTAGAGACTATAATCCCGGTATTAGTGGTGGATCTATTTCCTCTTGAGGAGCACACATAGCCTACATACGGGAAGATGCCCCACCCCATTGATGATCAAGATGCCATATGATCAGATGTTGGGCTAACAAAATAGAAAGAGCTTGAGCTTGTCTTGAGGCAGTCAAAGCAGGAGGAGAGACAATAATCTTGTGAGCTTCAGCAGGTGAGGGGTTTTGGCCCCTCTGGATATGGTGATACTATTGAGGAGGCCACCACTTAGGTTGAGGGTAGTTAGACTTAGCCACACACCAGCGCTTAGGCGCAAGTATATTTTTTGACCTCGGTATTTTATTTTGTTTTGATTATGTGCATTGAGGACAATGCACCTTTTTTTTTGATATAGTATGGGTAGTTATAGACCTCAGTGAAGTCTGAGTAGCTTGGGTCCATAACTACCCCAATTTTTAAATCCCAGGGGTTTTCTTGCCTATGTTCTTTTTTACTATGAATATTTAATTTCTATTGAGCAAGCATGTTTAGGATGTTTAGGTAATATTTGTAGCATATAGTACTTTTATCTATTGCATATATATGTTTTTTTGATTTTTGTGAAAAATAATACCCATCAATTTTTGATTAGTTTGTTTAGATAGCAACCATGCATGTTTAAGCGTGTTGACAATTCTCATACTGATAAGTGATGATAATTTGAGATAAAACCGCGTGATATCAGCATCTTTTGTTGATAATGTAATCAGTGCCAGGTGAGTGTGAGCTTAATTTTCAAAATTCATGTATTGTGTTTTAATTCAGAACTTGCCTTGTTACTCTAATTTAGACTATAGGTTAATTAGATTAGGAAAAGATCTTAGGCCATTGTTCATAAAAGTCCACTTAGCCTAAATGACCAACCAAACTTGTAGAATATCCCTTGATCCTAATGTTTAAGCCTGACATGTACCTCTTCTTTGTAAAAACCTAAATGATCTTGACTTATTAGTTGTAAAATCCTAAAACTAACCCATGTCCGTCTTTGAATATTGTGCACCATGACTGAGGCAAAAATCCTAAGTTGAAGGTGGTTACAAAAAAAGTGACCCTGGTTTTGAGGTTGGATAATGTGTACCTCAAATAAGGCCAAACACCTAAGTTGAGGGTGGCTGGTGTAAGGGTAAAACACATAATGAGGGTCAAAGTTTGTGATATATAGAAAAGAAGTAAAAATTATGTACTGGGTGCAAAAATATTAAGTGATGCTTTAGTTATGAGCTAAAAAGAAAAATAAAATGTAAAAACAAGGCAAAAAGGTAAAAGATAAAAAGAAAGCACCCATAAATGCTTGAAATGGGAAAAAGGGAGAATAGAATGAAGATTAATAGTGTTGGCAGGGAAAAAGTGTAGAAAAACGTAGTGTCAAGGAGACCTTTAGTCACTATATTCCCAAAATATCATACCATAGTCCCCTGAGCCTTACAAGCCTGTAAACTCCTAAAGTGATCCTAGTCTAAGCAGTCGATGGTCTTAGTCATGAGTACAGGGGCAAGCCTATGGTATTGGGCATGATATATGATATCTTTTATGAGAGTGAATGATTTTGCATAGTCCCAAGATTATACATTAAAAAACATCATTGAGAGTGAGATATAGGACTTCTTTCTGAGAGGGCACTTGGATTTCATTGTTAACATTAGATTTATTCAGTGATTGTGGCTTGTTGATAGTACCTCGCTTGTTATAGTTACATTGTCGGATGCATTAGTCTTTATTGGTTTGCTGGATAATTATTTGATTGTGCTTTGAAAAGTGGTGTGGGTATCTATGCTTAATTTGATGTAATGTATGCCATTAGATTGAGGTATATGTGTTACTGTATTACTTATATTGATTGAATTTGTCTCTTGAGGACAAGCAACAAGTTTACACTGAAAGTGTTGATGTGCTATCAAGATACAACACTTTTTATGCTTAAACCCTAAAATTTTGTGTGTTCTCAATGCGATGTTAGTAGGTTTTATGTGTTTTTGTGTTTGTTTTGCAGGATTTCAGGGTTGGCATTGATCTTGGGAAATATATGCAAAAATTGCTGATTTTAAGTACCCACAAGACATTTTACGGTCATAGAATATTCTACAGGCCGTGAAGGATGTTTCGTATGAAATTCTAGTGAAGGGTAGATTTCTGAAGTTTGGTCTAGAAACATACAGATAGGTCGTGAAACATTTTATGAGTCATAGATCAAGTCTAGTACTCTGAGGATCAGAGAAGGATGACTTTCTGAAGTTTCATCATACGAAACCATATGAGCCGTAGAACCTTTTACGAGTAGTAGAGGAGTGTCATAGAAGTCAAGTCCATATTTGCATCAATAAAGTACATAAGCCCGATTACGGGCCGTAAATCACAATAAGGCTCATAGTGCATCTCGTCGAGCATGCTAACCCAATTATCCTATTTTGTTTAGGAATTTCATTTAAAACATTATAAATAGATTTTTAGGTTATTTTTCTTAGAGAGTTTGAAGAGTCAGCAGAAAAATAGTAAGATAGAGAGAGAAAAACATTGGAGAGTTTTAGAAACACTTGTATACTTTGATTTTATCTTTAATTACAATCTCGTGATGCACATTGAAGCTTGGATTTTCTTGTTCTTAATTCAATTGTGTAAGTGCTCTATTATGTTATTCAAATTCATAAGTATTGCATCTACACAAATCATGAGTAGCTAAATCCACAACTAAGGTTGTATGAACCATGACGAACTATCAAGGTAAAACCAAATAATCGTAATTCTTAAAAAGTGTGCATGCATGTATTAATTAATTCTCTTTATTTCACATGTTTTCTAGTGGTTGCAATCACCAAAACCCGCCTAGTGTTACAGACTGGACCAAGGTAGTAATGAATAGGAAAAGAGAATAATTAACAGGATTCGATTGATGTGTTCTCATCTAATCAACCGAAGTAGGCCAAGGGGAGGTTGTATGGGGACTAATAGGTAATGGTTAGTAATGTCACACTATGGAGATGAACAAAGTCATATAGAGAAGTTCGCCTCTCACTTAGGCCAAAAGGGTTT
Source organism: Solanum virginianum (assembly GCA_000787875.1). Taxonomy (NCBI): domain Eukaryota; kingdom Viridiplantae; phylum Streptophyta; class Magnoliopsida; order Solanales; family Solanaceae; genus Solanum; species Solanum virginianum. Next base: position 27,725 of record DF360491.1, read on the forward strand.
TGCGAAATTAATTTACCATTCTGCATGCTACACATAAGAAAAGAATTAGGTTATCCAGTGATACTAAGTTAGGGAATCATGGGGAATACAATACCCTAGTTTCTCTCCAAATTGGTTAAACTCTTGTGTTAGTTAGGATTACTTTTGACTTGTTATTATAAACCCCCATTTTTGGGAGATAAGTTGGTTAATAACCCCAAATTATAGAGTTGAATTCTTCTACCTCTGCCATATTCCCTTGGGTTTGTCCCTAACCTTGGTTAGTTTCTATATCTTGACAATGACCTCTTTAGCCTAAAAAATGAGTTGTAGCTTGGGCGACATCAACCCACCAAGAGGTCATTCTAGATAAAAATTGACATTTTGGAGCTGATCGTGCTATGAAAATTCTCATCCGAGCACGTTTCCTCGAGGGTGTTGACTAAAGTCAACTATTGAGCTGTTCCAGTGGCTAAATTGGGAAATCATGATATAACTGCGCTCAACATACTCGTAGTATAATTTTTCCATTCCAAAACTGATGGAGCCATAAAAATTTTGCCCTGAGGCCATTTATTAGGACTTTACGTAAAAGACTATTTTAAAATTATAAACATCCATTTAACTCGAAAAGCTATATAACTATTAAATGATTCACCCAACAACCGAACTATTAGTATCATTTACTAAGAAATGGCCTGTGGTCACCATGCAAACGCTTGAACTAATAAAATACTAGCAAAAACATGAAAATGAACTAGAGGGTTATTACAACATCCCCCACTAGAAGACTGTCGCCCGTGACACTAAAGATAAATGCATGCTCAGTTCATCAAATAGTAGTTTTGGCAACCTTGCATAATTAGAAGTACAAAAACTCAATTGTATGCAACAGAGAATCCATATACCCTTCTCTATGGGGTTCTTAAATTGTTGAGTACTTATCCCATCAGCTCAATTAATTAAAATGTAAAAGGAAATTAATAGACTAGTTACACGTGCCTGATGTCTCCCAAGCTAAATCTCCTTTTTTAGGCTAAAGCAATTATTGTCAAGATATATAACCTAACAAAGGTTAGGGTCGAATACCACAGGGAATATGGTAGACTTAGAAGAGTTTAATGCAATTCTAGTTAGTTAACCACTTTATCATCCCAAAGGGGGGGGGGTTTGTAACAACTAAGAAAAGTAATCCTAAACTATGACAAGTGTTAAATCAGTATGAAAAGTAACTAGGATACTGTGTTCACCATGATTCCCTAACTCAATATTACTAGATAATTGAATTCTTTTCTAGTGTGTAGCATGTAGAATGGTAAGTTAAGTTCACCGAATCATTTAACCAATGTGAGAGACGAATTTCACTATGTAATTTGGTCCATCCCCGCAATGTGACAATACTAACCTCACCTATTGTTCCAGTACAATCTCCCCTTGGCCCAGTTTGATTGATTAGATGAGAAACATCAATCGAATCCTGCTAATTAATCTCATTTCCTATTCATTACTACCTTGATCCAGTCAGTAACACTAGGTGAGTTCTAACATTGGTAACCATTAGAAAACATTCAATAAGAAGAGAATTAATTAATACATGCATGCCATAAACGTAGTTGTAGATTTAGCTACTTATGACCAGTGTAGATGTAAGACATGAATTTGAATAATATAATTGAGAACTTACATAAGATAATTAAGCACAAGGAATCCAATCTTTTCACCAGGAATCACTAGATTAAAATCAGAGGATAAAATAAAATCTTACAAGTTTTTTTCTCAAGTTATCTAATATTCTCTCACGTTCCCTTGCTCTTCCTTATGAGAAATAACCTAAAACCCTAATTATGGTGTTTAAAATACAAAAGCAAAATGGAATAGCATAACTGGGTCGACAAACTCTACGAGTATTTCTACTGGCCGTATAATGTTTTATGGACCGTAGATGGGCTTTTGTGGATTGCTACTTCAAAACTGGGGCTGACTTCTATGACACTCTTCTATGGCTCGTATAAGGTTCTACGACCCATAAGGGTTTCCATCTGATGACTTTTTAGCAACTCCCCACTTTCTGATCCTCATGGAACAACACCTAATCTACGGCTCATATAAACTTCTACAGCTCGTCTGCATGTTTGTAGACTTTATTTCAAAAAATCACCCTTCATTTGAATTGTACATAAAACTATTTTTACTGCCTGCAGAATTATATATGGCTCAAAAATGGTCTCGTGGAACCTCTACTTCAGCAAATTCTATACACTTTGCCCAAAAATTATGTCAACCTTGTAGTCCTGCAACATAAACATAAAATACACATCAAATCTACTAAGATCGCATTGAGAACACACAAAATTCCATATTTTAAGCATCAAAAGTGTTGTACTTTGACAACACATCAACACCCTCAACTTAAAATTATTGCATATCCTCAAGCGACAGACTCAATCCATATAAGTAGCAAGGTAAAACACAGACCTCAATCTAATGGCATACAACACATCAAACTCAAGCACAATACCCACACAACTTTTAAAAACACATCACATAGCTATCAATAAAACTAATATTGATCAACACATATGACAGTGTAACTATGACAAATATGGTAATTATCAACAAACCACAATCACTTAGTCTAATGTTACCAATGCAATTCAAGCGCCCTCACAGAAAGAAGTCTCATATCTCTCTCATAATGATATTTTAAGGTATAATCTTGGGGCTATGTAAAATCACTCACTCTCACAAAAGTCATTCAAATACCATGCTCAATACCATATATTTTTAGCTATAGTTATGCTGTGACTTTTGGCTACTTGGACTAGGATCGCTTTAGGACTTTACTGACTTGTAATGTAGGCTCAGGGGGCTTAGGTAAGATGTTTTGGGAAAATAATGACTAAAGGTCCTCCTTGACAATACGTTATTCTACACTTTAACCCTATAAACTGATGTCGCCCCAAGTTACACCTCCTTTTTAGAGGATTAATTGGTTGCTGTTAAGAAATAGAACCTAATCAAGGTTAGGGTCGAACCCACATGGAATACGTAGACTCAAGACATATTCACCAATATGCAATCAGAGTAATTAATTGACTCAATTCCCCAAGTTGCAATAATCAATGAGAAAAATAAACTAACTAACTATCACGAGAGAAAGATTAATAAAGGAGAACAACTAGGGTATTATGTTCCCTATGATTCCCCTAATCAGTATCACCGGATAAACTAATTCTTGTCTAGCGTATAGCATGCAGGATGGTAATTTAAACTCACCAAGGTGAATTTCAATATGTGACTTGGCCTATTTCCATAGTGTGCATTACTAACCATTACCTATTAGTCCCAGTACAACCTCCGTTTGGCCCAGTTTGGATGATTAGATGAGAACACATCAATCGAATCCAGTTAATTAATCTCTTTTCCTATAAATTACTACCTTGGTCCAGTCAATAACACTAGGCAGGTTGTGATGTTGGCCACCATCAGAAAACATGCAAAATGAAGAGATTTAATTAATACATGCATATAAACCTTGCAAAAATTGTGAATTATCCGATTGTACTTTGTTAGTTCTTCATGGTTCCCACAACCGTACTTATTGATTTCGCTACTAATGCTTTGTGTAGATGATTAGATTATGAATTTAGAAGGACTAATTAAACACTTACAAAATTTAATTAAGAACAAGCAAATCCAATGTCAATGAAAATCACAAGCTTGAAGATTGAGTTAAAACACGTGTTTCAAAGACTCTCTCACAATTTTCTCTCTTAGAATATCGTGTTTTTTGAACACTAACCTAAAACTAAGTTAAATATTTTGTGAATTGGTACAAACTTCTAAAAGATAACCCTAAAAATCTTCTTATAATAAGTAAAAAAAGTCCTAAACAAATTAGAAAAATTGGTCGGCAAACTCCACGAAAGCACTTTACGGTTTGCATGTTCGTAAAACTAACTTCAAAAACTTGGTTCCTCACTAGAATTCATTAAGAAACACTTTTACGACTTGTACAATTCTCTATGACTCGTATAATGTCTTAAAAAATAGCAAAAACCAGCAACTTCTGCATTTTTTCCCCTAGTCATGACTAACCTATAATCCTGTAAATCTAAACTCAAAAACACATAAAATCTACAAATATTGCATTGAGAACACACAAAAATTCTAAGTTTTAAGCGTCAAAATATTATATTTTAGCAGCATATCAACACCCTTAACTTAAAATTGTTGCTTGTCCTCAAGCGATGACTCAATCTATATAGATAACACATAATGCACAAACCTCACTCAATGGCATATATCATATGAATCTCATACTCAGATACCCATACCAACTCTTAAAAACAGGATCAGATAGCTATTTACCAAACCAATGCAAACTGATTCATGTGACAACATAACTATCACAAGCAAGAGATTATCAACACTCCACAATCACTGAACAAGTTAAATGCTTAAAATGCAATGCAAGTACCCTCACAGAAAGAAGTCCCATATATTACACTTAATGATGATTTCATGTTTAACCTTGGGACTGTGCAAAAACACTCACTCTCACAAAAGATATCTATGACAAATATGGTAATTATCATTAAGTGTCCATGTTTAACCTTGGGACTGTGCAAAAACACTCACTCTCACAAAAGATATTCATGTATAATGACTAATACCATAGGCTTACCCCTATACTCATGACTTAGACTTTCAACTAACTAGACTAGGATCACTTTAGGACTTTCTAGGCTTATAACGTAGTCCCAAGGGGCTTTGGTATGATATTTTGGGAAAATAGTGACTAAAGGCCCTCCTTGAAATTACACTTTTCTACACTTCCACCCCACCAACTTAGTTATTCTCACCTTATTTTCCTTTTTTTCTTATTCAAGCTTTTCTGAGTATTTTCTTTTCATTTTTATGCCTTTTTCCTTGTTTTTACAATTCATTTTGATTTTTAGCTCTTTGCAAGGCCTTTTTTATTTTCCTTGCAGCCAGTATATGATTTTTCTTCTTTTTATTCTCATTCCTAAATCACCCCTTATTTTTGTGCTTTACCCTTACACCAACCACCCTCAACTTAGGCTTTTAGTCTATGTTGAATTGCACCATATCTATCCCCCGAACTATGACAACTTTTGGTAGACACCCTCAAATTAGGCTTTTTGCCTCAATCAAGGTACACAATATTCAAGGAAAGACCAGTGTCAATTATAGTAAATAAGTCTAGGTTAATTAGGTATTTTCAGAGAATAGGTACATGTTAGGCTTAAATATTTGGAACAAGGGATATAACATTAACTGGGTTGGTTATTTTAAGGCAAAAGTGGACTATTTCAGAACAATAGCCTAAGATCTTTTACTAATTCAATTAATCTACAACCTACGTTAAAGTAACAGGGCAAGATTTGAATTAGCACAAAGTACATTAATCTAGCAAACTAAGCTCACACTCTCATGGCACAACATACTTATCAACAAAAGACTCACAGATCATGTTCTTATCTCAATTTACCCTTACTTATCAGAACAAATATTGTCAAACACCTAAATATGTATGGTTGCTATCTAACTACTAATCAAAACTATTTTTGGTAGGTATCATATTTCAAAACAAAGCACAAAAACATGTTATATGCCATAAGTATTAGTACAATATGCTACAAATATTATCTAAACATCCTAAACATGCCAGTTCAACATAAAATAAATATCTCCAGGGAAAAAGAACACAGATAACAAAACCTCGAGAAATAAAATTGGGCTAGTTATGGACCATAAGATACTCAGACTTCACTGAGGCTCATAACTACCCACACCCCATCGAAAAAGATGTGCATTGTCCCAATGCACAAAAGGAATCAAAAATAGAACATAAGGGGTCAAAAAATATACCTGGGCGCCTAAGCGCTAGGGTTCCTTGGGTTGCCTCCCAAGTAGTGCTTGGTTTATTATTGCGGTATGACGTATATAGCTAGAGCACTCAGACCTCCTCAAGATCCTATTCTTCGATTGTCTTTATCTCTTCCACATTTCTAAGATATGACTTTTCCCTTTGCCCATTTACTTTGAAAGTTCCTCCATTTCGTCTCTCCAATTCAATGGCCCTATGATCAAAGACGCGAGTTACTCTAAAGGGTCCCAACCATCTGGATTTGAGCTTTCTAAGGATCAATATTAATCTTAGATTATAGAGAAGTACCAATTTCCCTAGTGTAAATGGTCATTTCTCTATGCGACTGTCATGCTGCATCTTCATTCTTTGTTTTTGCAAGGCTGAGCTCTCGTTTGCTTTCAAGAAAAACTCGTGAAGGTCATTGAGTTGGCTCAGTCTAGAGTTTGCAGCATTATTCTAGTCCAGATTTAACTTTTTCAGTGCCTACATTGCTTTATGCTCAAGCTCCACTGGCAAGTGACATGCTTTCCCCAAAGACAAGTTGGAAGGGAGACATGCCTATAGGGGTCTTGAAGGAAGTATAGTATGCCAAAATGCATCATCCAGCTTTCGTGACCAATCTGTCTGGTTTACATTCATAGTCTTGGATAGGATATGTTTAATTTCCCTATTGGACATATTCACCTATTCATTTGTCTAAGGATGATAAGGTGTCGCCATGCGATGTTCCACTCTATACTTTCACAAAAGAGCTTTAAAATGTCAATTGCAGAAGTGAGAACCTCCTTCGCTGATAATTGCCCGAGAAGTGCCAAATCTTGAGAAGATTTTCTTTTTAAGAAATGCCATGACACTTTTGCCCTTATTGTTGCATAGAGCTAGGACCTCCACCCACTTTGACACATAATCCAGAACAACTAGGATGTACTTTTTTACATGTGACCTAACAAATGGTACTTTAAAATCTATCCCCCATACATCGAATAACTCAATCACTATAATAGGATTTATAGGGAGCTTATGCTTGAGGGAAACCTCACATTTTCTTTGGCACTTATCACAAGCTTGGGCATAGTCGTGGGTATCTTGGTGGATGGTAGGCCAGTAATAGCCACATTATAAGATCTTATGGGTTGTTTGAATTCTACTACAATGCCCTCCCACTAAAGATGAATGACATACCTCGAGTATGCTCATCATTTAAACCTTAGAAACATAGCATTGAGTAATCCCTTCACCATATATGTGGAACAAGTATGGATCATCCCAAAAGAACTTCCTTGGATAAGACATAAACTTCTGACGCTGATGTTTGTTTAGGTCAAGTGTATGATATCACTTACCAGATTTTTGCATAGTCTGCAAATCAAGGTATCATATCATGAGATGCAACCAACACTCTCTTCTCAGGAAAATAATCATTTATATCTAGCTCATCATCAAATTTTATCATTGCATCATCTTCCAATCTGGAAAGGTGATCTGCAATCTAATTCTCTGTCCCTTTTTTATCGATAATGTCAAAATTGAACTCTTACAAGGGAAACAGCCATCTCATCAACCTTGGTTTTGCATCCTAATTAGCCATCAAATATTTAAGTGTTGAGTGGTCTGTATGCATCATCACTTTGGCCCGTAATAGATATGATATGAATTTTTTGCATGCAAAGACCAATGCAAGTAGCTCTTGTTAGGTGACAGTGTACTTCTTCTTGGACGTGTTTAGGGCTTTGCTGGCATAGTATATGGGATGTAATATTTTCAGTTTTTGCTATCCAAATACTACACCTAGCGCAAGGCCAAATACATTACACATGATCTCAAAGGGCTTGGACCATTTTGGTGCTACAATGATGGGCGCTAAGATCAGCCTCTTTCTCAATCCTTTAAAGGCTTTTAGGCATGCATCATCAAATATGAACTTAACATCTTTCTCCATCTATTTGCACAAAGGGTGTGAAATTTTAGATGAATCTTTTATGAACCTCCGATAGAATGTTGCATGCCCTAAGAAACTCCTCACACCCTTTAATGAGATCCTGAGGCTCATAACTACCCACACCCCATCGAAAAAGATGTGCATTGTCCCAAATGCACAAAATCAAAATAAAATAGAACATAAGGGGTCAAAACAGGCACACCATCCTTTGCTATCATCTGCCCCAACAAAATGGTCACTTTCACCATAAAGTGACACTTCTCCTAATTTAGTACCAAATGACTCCTCACATCTTTGTAGAACCGCATATAGGTGTTTTAAGCAATCCTCAAATGAGTCTCCAACCACACTAAAGGCATCCATGAAGTCTTTAATAGTGTCTTCGACAATATCTGAGGAGATGGACATCATACTTCTCTGGAATATTGCTAGGGCATTGCACAACCCGAATGATATCCTCTTAAATGCGAAGATGCCATAGGGCATGTAAATGTCATCTCTTGATCCTCTGGAGCAATGGTGATCTGATTCTACCTGAATACCCATCAAGAAAGTAGTACCACCCCTTTCCAATTAGTCAATCCAATATCTGATCCATGAATGGCATAAGGAAGTGATCTTTTTCTGTCGAAGCATTAAGCTTTCAGTAATCCATGCATACCTTCCATCCCATGACTGGCCATATTAAGATCAATGTATTGTTCGCATTTGGTACCACTGTGATACCTCCTTTCTTTGGAACACACTGTACCAGATTCACTCATTCACTATCGGATATTAGGTAGATTACTCCTGTATCGAACTATTTGATGATCTCTTTATGGACAATCTCTAGCATAGGGGGTTGAGGTGCCTTTGGTGCTCAATGGTGCGCTTGTAGTTTTTGACCAACCAGATTTTATATGTACATACCCCGGGAGGGATACCAATGATATCTGCAATCCTAAATCCCATGGCCTTCTTGAATTGTTTAAGAACCCTTACAAGGGCACTCACCCTCTCCTCATTCATGTCCACAATAACTATGACTGGCAAAGTGTTGTTAGCTCCCAAAAATGCATACCTTAGATATGCTGGAATGGCCTTCAATTCTAACACTGGTGGGTCTTCTATGAAGGGCTTTGTAGGTGGTGACTCCAATTTTTTTCAAATGAACCTCTAGTTTAGTTTGTCTCCTAGGACCATACATAGTCTGGGATATCATCACTGTTGAAGTTCATCAGCACTGCTTCCAATTTGTGAACACCCAATCTTTCTTCAAGAGGTACCTCTAGTTCAGCTTTATCAATAGTCTTGATAACATAAACCACTCTTACATCATTTTCTTTCCTTGCTTGCTGACACACATTGAACATGACCTTATCTTTCCCAAATCTTAACTTGAGTAGGCCCTTCTCCGTATCAACCAAGGTGCATCCAGTAGCTAAGAAGGGTCTTCCCAAGATAATAGGAACTTCAAAATCAACTTCACAATCAAGGATCACAAAGTCTGCAAGGAATACAAAATTTTCCACTTTTACCAACACATCATAATGTATCCCATAGGCTTTTTCATCGTTCGATCTGCCTTCAGTAACTACATTCTAGTTGGAGTAGGGACTCCCAATCCAAGATTCTTGTAGACAGGAAGTGGCATCCAATTAATACTGACACCTAAATCATATAGTTCCCTTACGACCTCCACATCTCCTATAGTGAAAGGTATGGTGAAAGCACCTGGAGCTTTAAGCTTCTGAACCAAGGACTTCGTAGTGACAACACTACAATGTTGAAGCTCTTGAGAAAGCTCCTGACTCACAGTGCACTTTTTAGCTACCAAGTCCTATATATACTTCGCATAGCTCAATGAAACATTTTCTCTAAAGCCTCAATGAGAGGGATGTTGACAGATAACTACTTTAGCATGGAGAAGAAGTGCTTCAACTTGTCTTCTTCCTTCCTTTTTTATAATTATCTAAGGTAAAGGAGGAGGAGGCCTAGGAACGGGCTTAAACCTCTGTTGCACTTTAGCTACTTTGCTCACCACATCCTTGCCACCATCATCTCATGTTTCTGCATCTTTAGCTACAACCATCTTCTCAAGAACGTCTTTCTCATCAACTGGCATAGGAGGATTAATAGTGCTCTTGCCACCCTAAGTAGTATTTGCCATACACTACCCTTTATTCTTAGGATTTTGCACTATATTACTAGGCAGTATGCCCCTCTGATACTAATTCAACTGAGTTGACACTTGATCGAATTGTTGTTCTAGCTATTTGATAGCCACGTAATAAGACACTATCTTTTGATTGATACTAGAGATCTTATTTTTCATGCCTCTTAGGGTCTCATCTTGGGTCTCAGCCTTCTTTAACAGGCGATCAAACATCTCCTCGATTCTGGAATTGCTTGCACCTGTGTTGTGATTGTGTGGTAGCACTTAAGGACCATTTCTGAAGCCCTCTCTGTGTCATGACCTAAGCCTAGGGCTTAAATGTGATCAGCAAATGGGGAACCCGAAGGAAACCCAAATAAGCCTTATAGCATATCATTACACATCCTTAATTGCAGAAACAACTAAAATGACAATAAGAGATAAGCATAAACCAGGGAATTGGGACTAAAGGGAATATCTTTCATATCATAAGCAACGAGAGTCAAGATAGAGTCAAAGCTCATAGCATAAATACATATCTTGTCCAACAACACCTATACTACATAGATAAGGGGGGCCACAATAAGCAACCGGGCTCACCCTCATAGTCAATACATACATAAAAGAAAGATAGTCTTAGAACATATCAAGAGATTATAAGCAACATCCCAAAAATGGAGGAATCACCAACTAACTTGAGAGATAATTGTTCTAGCCATGTGGAGGAGGATGCTCAAGTGGGGCTCTAGTTTCTACATGGTGATATCATGTAGGCATAGAGTATGTGTTAGTACATTTGAATGTACTAAGTATGTAAAATGAAATGCAACAAGAGATAAGTGACATATTCAAAATGCATAAGCATAGGCAATGAGTAACATATAGCAATATGGCATACATGGGAGATGCGTGTTGTAAATCATGCTTATATGGAACATAATACTATCATGACTCTAGCCTAGGGCCTAGATGTGACACGGCGCAAGGGGAACCCGAAGGTACCCCAGGCAAGCCTCTTAGAACATCGTTACACATCCTTGGTCGCAGAAGCAATAAATCAACCATCAAGAGATAAAAGAATAGGGAAGCTGGGGCTGAGGGAAAACACTTCCATATCATCATAATCAAGATACAAGAGTCAAGTGCATATTATATATACATAACATGTCCAACAATCACCTCTAATATATAGATAAGAGCGGGGGCCAAGACAAAGTAACCAGGCTCACCCTCATAGTAAAATAGAACATAAGAAAGAGTCTTAATACATAACAAGATAACATAGGCTAAGGTCTCCGAAGTGGAGGACTCACCCACTAGCTTGAATAGCACCGAACTAGCCACGTAGACGAGGGTGATGATCAACTTGGGCACTGATTCTTACATGGTGATATCATGTAGGCATAGAGCATGCATTAATATAGTTAAATGTACTATGTATGTGGGATGCAATGAAAATAAGAATTACGCATCATAATCAAAATGCATAACAAGAGACAATAGGCATACTATAACAATATGACATGAATGAATAATGCATAAGTAAAATATGCTTAAGTGACTCATGCTCATATAGGATATCATATGTGTTGAAGACACCAAGCTAGATTTCGAAATGTACAACCCTTTGGTAGGTTAGTGATGATGTCGCCCCATCACTTAGGTGGATGCGTACTTACCCTCATATAGGTTGGTGATAATGCCGCTCCATCACTAAGGTTGAGGAGTATGAACCTTTCCCTAAGTTGATGAGTACAAACCCCCAAATATGTTAGTGATGATATCGCTCCATCACTAGGTGGAGGAGTACTAACCCTTCCCTAGGTTGATGAGTACAAACCCTCATCTAGGTTATCCGGGTTCTTAGTGGCCCCATATTTGGCATGGTATAATGCCATACTTTATATAGAATATATAATATACATAAGCTCATTTTATCATCATATAATCAATTATATCATATCTCATGCTTGGACCTTCAACTTCTCAAGAAACCATATCCAGACATTTTATCAGACACTTAGAGGGTGTGAAATGGTAGTATAAAACCATGCAATTTAGAGATAAAATCATGCAAGAAAATCAATTGTAAAACCATCAATCAACACCTTGCAATACCCTTAAGAGATATACATCAAAATGCCTCATCAAATCTTATAGTAGATCAAAGATTTATAGGTCAAAACATAGCAAAGCAGTCACAATTTTTAATAGCTTTATCATAGTGTGCAGTGAATTTCATAATATGTAATGTATTTATTTAAATTAACTTTAAATCATGCAATTTTAGTAAAAGGAGACTTGGGTATCATGGGTGAAAGGAACCTATGAAAAAAACTCACATACCTTATCTTGGAGATGAACTTAGTGATGATTGGAGATGGAGACTTGAAGCTTGAAGAAGAACCTTGAAGAAAAGCCTTAGCTTGGGATGAGGGTTTGGGACTTGAGCTTGGGGAGTGAAAATATGACTAAGTGTTTGAGTAAGTATTAGAGAATGTTTTGGGATGATATAAGGGTGAAATAAGGCTAAGTATAGGTAAAAACACATTTGAAAACACTTAGGCCCAAGACCTCAAGCCTTAGACCAAGATACAAATCACTGGCAGCGAAATACATATGGACTTATCGCAGAGGAAAATTTAACACATGTTCACGGCAGCTGCGCATCGCGGTGCTGTTATGGATCGTCTCTGGAAATTGAATTCTTGAAAATTTGAAATTGTGATTTGATTGCGCTAAAATCGGGGTTAGACCGTTTTGCCCCTAATTGTGACCCCTTGAACAAGAATATGAAGTCAGATTTTTGTAATAACAAATGGATTTTGAGATATATAGAATTTAAATTTTAGGCATTCTGAGGCACATTTTCGGGCACTTTTTGGGGTCATTTCAATATTTCCCCATTGAAAACATTCGTTCCCAAATGTAATGAAATGTAGAAGATAAGAATGATTATAACAAACCTACCCTAATTAAAATGCAACATTACATTTAAAGCACTATTTTCAAAATCTCAACATAAATGTAAAATCATCATAAACTTGCCAACTTAAATATGAATGCATATGAATAACATAGGGGATGAAACATAAAACTTGAAATCACATAGGGAACTTAGAATTAGTACCTTCGGCTTGAGTTAAGTGGAAAAGATAGTGATACCGCTTTTGCATGTCCGCTTCGACCTCCCAAGTAGCACTTTCGATTTCTTGGTTCCTCCAAAGGACCTTAACAGATGCTACCTCCTTGTTCTTTAATCTCTTCAGTTGCCTATCTAAGATCTGAACAGAAACCTCCTCATAAGTCAAGTTATCCTCAATAATATTATACCTCTTGATGTTATAGGTGTTGTTGAGGATAGGATCACCAATACATTTCCTCAACATAGAGACATGAAACACCGGATGAACCAAATTCATTTCACTAGACAACTTCAATTCATAAGCTACCTTGCCAACCCTCTTTATCACCTCATAAAGACCAATATCCCTTGGACTTAACTTCCTCTATTTACCAAAATAGGCCACACCTTTCATTGGAGAAGCCTTTAAGTAGACCTAATCATCCACTTCGAATTCAAGGTCTCTTCTTCTCACATCGGCATAAGATTTTTGACGACTTTGGGTTGTTCTTAACCTTTCACTAATCATGCTAACCTTCTCAATAGCATCCATAAAAAGATCTAGTACCAATAAAGCCACCTCTCCTACCTCAAACCAACCAACTGGTGATCTATAATGTCTCCCATAAAGAGCCTTAAAAGGAGCCATGTTGATGCTAGAGTGACAACTATTGTTGTATGCAAATTCAATTAAAGGAAGATGGTCATCCCAACTACCCCTTAACTCTAATACACATGCCCTAAGCATATATTGAAGGGTTTGAATGGTTCTTCCAGCTTGGCAATCTATTTGAGGGTGGAAAACCGTACTAAGGTGAACTTTTGTACCAAGTCCTCTTTGAAAAGACCTCCAAAAGTGTGAAGTGAATTGTGAACCACGATCTGATATAATCAATTATCAAGTCTCTATACATTTTGGTAGAACCGGGGTGGATAGAATAAGAAGAATTATGGGCCTCATCAAGAATTTTCTCTCTCAAACCATAAACACAAGGCACACATAACTTACCTTAGTAGCTAAGGGCACCATCTCCCCCTTGGAAGAAAACCTCTACTTTTCTCGCTTTCAACAAAGCCTTCAATTCAAGCAAGGAGTAGTCAAGATCTTCTTTTGCTATCACCTCATCAGCTAAGGAAATTTGAAACCATCAACAACAACAACACCATCACCCACTTCTTCCAACCTAAGCCTCAATCTAGCCAATCGATGTACCTCTCTAGTCATCTCTCTATCACCACCAACAATATAAGCTAAACTACCCATGGACACCCGACTCAAAGCATCCATGACCAATTTCCCTTACCTGGATGATAATGCACACTTATTTCATAATTTTTAAGAAGTTCTAGCCACCTTTTTTGTCTCAAGTTGAGATCTTTTTGAGTGAAGACATATTGGAGGCTCTTATGATCGGTGAAGATATCAACATGTACCCCATATAAATAATGACGCCAAATCTTTAATGCAAACACCACGACGGCCAATTCAAGATCATGGGTAGGATAGTTCTTTTCATGCACTTTGAGTTGCAAATCTTTAATGCAAACACCACGACGGCCAATTCAAGATCATGGGTAGGGTAGTTTCATTCATACACTTTAAGTTGCCTAGAAGCATAGGCTATGGCCTTAGCATTTTTCATTAGCACACAACCCAAACAAACTCTAGATACATCACAATATACAAAAAAACCCTCAAGCCCATCCGATAGTGACAATATAGGAGCCGACACTAGTCGATCCTTCAATGATTGGAAGCTTCTCTCATAGTCATTGGTCCACACAAACTTAACCTTGTTTTGAGTCAATTTGGTCATAGGGGAAGCAATGGAGGAGAACCCATTCACAAATATTCTATAGTAACCCATAAGGCCCAAGAAGCTCCTAATATCTGATGGGGTCAATGGTCTAGGCCAATTACTAATCACATCAGTTTTCATAGGATCCACTTTCATACTATCCCCCGACACCACATGACCCATGAATGCAACCTCCTTTAACCAAAATTGACACTTGTCATATTTGGCAAACAATTTCTCCTCCCTTAACCTTTACAACAAAACCCTCAAATGACCCATATGCTTCTCCCTACTGTGTGAGTAGATCAAAGTATCATCAATGAAGACCACAATAAAGAATTCAAGGTAGGGTTTGAAGACCCTATTCATTAGGTCCATAAAGATGGTCGGTGTATTAGTCAACCCAAATGACATCACAACAAACTCACAATGCCCATACCTAGTCTGGAAAGCCGTCTTGGGAATATTACACTCCCTCACCCTAACTTGATGGTACCCAGACTGAAGATCAATCTTTGAGAAAAAGCTAGCCTATTGCAATTGGTCAAAAAAGTTGCCAATCTTCTGAAGAGGATATCTATTCTTTATAGTGGCCCTATTGAGTTGCCGGTAATCAATGTACATTCTAAGTGACCCATCCTTTTTTTTCACAAATAATACTGAAGCACCCCAAGGGGAGTGACTAGGTCTAATAAATCCCTTCTTCAACAAATCTTTCAATTGTTCCTTAACTACTCCAACTCCATCGAGTCCATATGGTAAGGGGGAATAAAGATAGGTTGAGTATTGGGAAGGAGATCTATGCCAAAATTTATCTCCCTTTTGGGAGGGACATTGAGAAGGCCATTTGGGAAGACATCAAGAAACTGACTCTATGGAAGGGACTTTGGACTCCACATCTTTAACCCTCACAAGATGGTAAAGACACCCCTTAGAGATCAACTAACGGGCTTTAATGCATGAAATGAATTTATCCTTGGCCACCACATCTTGACTTTCCCACACAAGGATGGGCACATTAGGAAATCAAAACTTGACCGTACGGGTTCTATAATCATTAGAAGCATAGTAGGCATGCAACTAATTCATCCCAAGAATGACATCAAAATCAACCATGTCTAATTCAACAAGATCACAAGGCAACAACTTATGAAAAACACAAATAGGAGAACTTTTATAAACTTTCCTAGAAATAATAGATGCACCAATAAGAGTAGACACTTCATGTGATTCATGCAACAACTCGGGGACAACAAGGAACTTTTTAGCAACAAAAGGGGTAACAAAGAAAAGAGTGGCACTCGGATCAATCAAAGCATGCACATCAAAGTCAAAGATTTTCAATATACCGGTAACAACATCGAGGACCTCACCAACCCCTTGCCTCCCATATAAAGTATAAAAGTGATTGTGCATTGGGGGACTACCTTGAGAACCATCTCTTCCCAATGGGACCACATTAACTCCTCAGACTTTGCCACAGTTTCTTGGACAACTACCTTCTTGTACCAAAGCTCCTTACAACCAAAGTATGCATTAGAATCTTTCAAACATGGGCCTCAATGACTCTTCCCACATGTAGGACACATATCAATAGGAACCATAATACCAATACCTTGAGGCCTATGAAGGTCATTTGTAAACCCCCTATTAGTACCATCATGAGACACTTGGCCTTGACGAAATTGGCCACCCCTTGGGAACTTACCCCCATGATGGGCCCTCTTGGTCTTATGCCCCTTTCTTTTTCTCAATTTTTGTTTCTCCATTTGCTTGGCATAGGTCATCAACCGAGACAAGTCCATGTCACTAATTTGCATGGCAGATCGGCTTCTTTACTTACCAAGTCAAAGACCCCCATCACAAACTTGTTCAACCTAAATCTAGGATCAGCCACCAAATGAGGAGCATACATTGAAAGTTGATCAAACTTGAGGGCATACTCGTTCACACTCATAGCACTTTATTTCAAGTTCATAAACTCCACCAACGTGGCTTCCCTAAGCTTAAGAGGGAAAAACCGACTAAGGAAGGCCAATTTGAACTCCTCCCAGAGCACCACATTACAAATCCCCTTCTCACCCTTCTATTGACCTTACCATATTTGAGCTACCCCTTTGAGTTGGTGTGCTGCCAACTTCGTCTTTTTATTTGGCCTAACACCCATGATATTAAAGATTTTGTAGACCTCATCAATGAACTCTTGTGGATCTTAATCCACCTTTGACCTATAGAACACCAGAGGATTCATCCTCATAAAGTCTCTTACCCTAGCTCCCAGGTAGTACCATAAGGGGCTTGGGCCCCTTGATTGACTTGGTTGGCCACCACTTGGGCAAGTATAGTGAGAGCATCCCAGAGCTCACCATTGGTAGGTTGCTCCTCGAGAGTTTAGACCCGCCGTCCTCTAGTGTTTAGCATGGTCTAGCATAGCAAAGAACAATCGTTAGGGGAAAAACTTACCATAACTCTATAGCATGACTTAGAACATAATGAAGGAAAACATTTCCTAAAACGTCTCATAGCCTCCTATTCATAGTCAAGGCACACTTCACAACCATGAATAGAACTCTAGTCGATGCGGTGGGTTGGACTCCAAGGATTTATCAACATACTGCTCTGATACCAAGTTTGTCACAACCCAAGCCTAGGGCCTAGACATGACATGGCGCAGGGGGAACTTGAAGGGACCCCAAACAAGCCTCTTAGAATATCATTCCACATCCTTGGTCGTGAAAATAATAAATCAAGCATCAAGAGATAAAAGAATAGGGAAGCTGGGGCTAAGGGAAAACACTTCCATATCATCATAATCAAGAGATAAGAGTCAAATGCATATCATAGATACATAACATGTACAACAAACACCTCTAATACACAGATAAGAGCATGGGCCAAGACAAAGTAACTGGGCTCGCCCTCATAGTCAAATAAAACATAAGAAAGAGTGTCTCAATATATAACAAGTGAACATAGGCTAAGGTCCCCGAAGTGGAGGACTCACCAACTATCTTGAATAACACTGAACTAGCCTCATGGAGGAGAGTGATGATCAACTTGCGCACCGATTCCTACATGGTGACATCATGTAGGCATAGAATATGCATTAGTACATTTGAATGTATGAAGTATGTAGGATGCAATGCAAATAAGAATAAAGTATCATAATCAAAATGCATAACAACAGGCAATAGGCATACTATAACAATATGAGATGAATGAACAATGCATAAGTAAAATATGCTTAACTAAATCATGCTCATATAGGATATCATATGTGTAGAAGAGACCAAGCTAGATTTCAAAATATACAACCCTTTGGTAGGTTGCTGAGGATACCACCCGAACACTTAGGTGGATGAGTGCTAACCCTCATCTAGGTTGGTGATAATGCCGCCCCATCACCAAGGTGGAGAAATACGAACCC
This sequence comes from Solanum virginianum, assembly GCA_000787875.1. Taxonomy (NCBI): domain Eukaryota; kingdom Viridiplantae; phylum Streptophyta; class Magnoliopsida; order Solanales; family Solanaceae; genus Solanum; species Solanum virginianum. The sequence continues at coordinate 46,026 of DF360491.1, forward strand.
TTCCCTAGGTTGATGAGTTAAAACCCCCATCTAGGTTAGTGATAATGTCGCCTCACCACTAGGTGGAGAAGTATAACGCCTTCCCTCAGTTGATGACTACAAAGCCCTATCTAGGTTATCGGGGTTCTTAGTCCCCCCCGATTGGGCATGGTCTAATGCAACACTTTATAGAGAATATATCATATATATATAAGGTCATTACATCACAATATAGTCAATCATATTATATCTCATGCTTTGGACCTTCAATTACTCAAGAAACCACATCTGGACATTTTATCAAACACTTAGAGGGTGTGAAATGGTAGTATAAAACCATGCAATTTAGAGATGAAATCATATAAGAAAATACATTGTAAAACCATAAATCAACACCTTACAATACCCTCAAGATATATACATCAAAAACCCTCATCAAATCTTTTATCCATTGTAAAACCATCAATTAACACCTTGTAACACCCTCAAAACATATACATTAAAACCCCTCAACAAATCTTACAATAGATCAAAGATTTATAGCTCAAAACATAGCAAAATAGTCACAACTTTTCATAGCTTTGGTATAGTGTGCAGTGAATTTCATAATATGCAAGACCCATTTGTAAATCAACTTTAAATCATGCAATTTGAGTAAAAGGAGACTTGGGTATCATGGGTGAGAGGAACTCATGAATGAAACCTACATACCTTAGCTTGGAGATAAATTTGGTGAAGATTAAAAATGAAGGTTTAAAGCATGAAGAAGAAATTTGAAGGAAAACCTTAGATTGGGATGAGGGTGTGGGACTTGAGCATGGGGAGTGAAAATGTGACTAAGTGTTTGATTAAGTATTGGGGAATGTTTTGGGATGATATGAGGGTGAAAAAAGGCTAAGTATAGGTAAAAACATGTTTGGGAGCAGTTAGACCCAAGACCCCCAGGCCTTGAGCTGAGATAGAAATCACTGGTAGGGAAATAAAGGTCCGTGATACAGAGCTATTACGGAGGCTAGTTTAACATATGTCCATGATAGTTGCGCATCGCGGTGCAGTAGCATATCGTCTTTGGAAATTAAATTTTTGGAAATTTGAAATTATGATTCGATTGCTCTAAAATTGGGGATAGACCCTTTTCCCCTTAATTTTGACCCCCTAAACAAGAATATTAAGTCATATTTTCAAAATAATAAATGAATTTTGAGATATATGGAATTTAAAATTCTAGGCATTCTGATGCACATTTTCAGGCACGTTTTGGGGTCGTTTCAAATACAAGTGTAGGGAGTGATAACTATTACTACAATCCAAGACCTATCACCTGCTTGGAGAGGTGCATGAGGAACAAACCCCTTCATGAGGTTGTTGAGGTACAAACCCCCCAATAGGTTCATGGGTACCAACCCCCAACATAGTTGATGGAGTACAAACCCCCAACAAGGTTGATAGATAGTCACACACTACCACCCGTGGTGATTGGAGTACAAACCCCCTAATAGGTTGATGAGTAAAAACCCCCAGCAAGGTAAATGGATAATCGCAGTACAAACCCCCTAATAGGTTGATGAGTATAAACACTCAACATGGTTGATAGATAGTCGCACACTACCACCCGTGGTGACCGGAGTACTAACTCCCCAATAGGTTGATGAGTACAAACCCCCAACAAGGTTGATGAATAGTCGTACCCCACCATCCATGGCGATCAGAGTACAAATCCCTAATAGGATATCAAGGTACGAATCCCTTAACATGGTTACCCCGCATGTATCCCCTGTGTAGGGCATAGTCATATTCCAACATTATAGAGATAATATCATATACATACATTACTCTCACCATCACATAGTCATCATATACCTATATTTCCTCTTATCATCATACATTATATGCGTACCTTCCTCTCATCATCTTATTATTATATACATACATTTCTTTTCATCATCATTTCATTATCATATAATCATCATAATATCATTCAACTCATAAGACATGCAGTGGACCTTCTATTCCTCAAGAAACCATAATCGTACATTTTATCAAACACTTAAAGGGTGTGTAATACTAGTGTAAAACCATGCAATTCAAGAGTGAAATCATGCTAGTAAATTCAATGTAAAACCTTTAATAGATACTTCATAACACACTCAAGCATTATACATCAAAATCCTTCATCGAATGTTATAATAGATCTTAAATCCATAGTTTAACAACATGGTAACATAGTCACAATTTTATGAAGCATTAACATAGTTTGCAGTGATTTTCATAATAATAAGACCCATGAGTAAATCAATTTTAAATCATGCAATTTTTGGGAAAAGAAAGCTTGGGCATCATGGGTGAAAGGATCCCATGAAAGAAACCCACATACCTTATCTCTTGGAGAGTCCGTGAAAAATATTAGAGATGGAGACTTGAAGCTTGGTTGAATTCCTTAAGATCCGGGGAGGGTTTTGGCATTTGAATATTGAGAGAAATATAAGCTTAAGTGTTTGAGTGAGTATTGGGGAATGTTTAGAATTATATGAGGGTGAAAAATGGCTAAGTATAGGTATTTTCACATATGGGATGGCTTAGGCCCAAGACTTAAAAGTGTTGGACCGAACTGAAATAACTGGCACAAAATAAGGTAGGGGCACATCGCGCAAGAGCTACTGGAATTCATCACTTTAAAAATTAAAATTATGAATCGTTCGCTCGAAAATTGGGGTTAGACCATTCTTCCTCTATGTTTGACCTCTTGAACAAGAATATGATGTCTGAATTACGAAATAATGACCTCTATGTTTGGGAACATTCGTCCTCGAATGTCAAAGAAATGTACTAGAGAAGAGTAATCATAAAGAGATCAGCCCCAACAAGAATGCAACAACACTTTTAAAACACCATTTTCAAAATTCCCACTTAAGTGTAAAATAACTATGAACTTGTCAACATAAACATGAATGCATGCAATGACATATGGCTGAAACATAAGATTTGGAATCATGAAAGGACTTGGCGTGTTATCATATTCTTGAATAGAATGAAAGAGGTACAGATATTACTCCTCCATGCCCACTTTGGCTCCCCGAGAGATACTATTGACTTGACGATCCTCCCAATGGGCCTTGACAAAAACTATACCCTCAAAATCAAACCCTTACTCATATCCACCCAACTTTCCACTAGATCACTTCATAGGCCAACTCATCCCCCATAATGTACACAACCTTAAGAGTCCTATAATACTTGAATCACTAACACCCATCCTCAATACTTGAAACAATAAGAATCAAATGAACCATATCCGTATCCAAAGGCACTTCCTATTCGTATGCAGCCTTACTAACCTTTCTCAACACCCTATTTCCCTTTTTACCAGGACAAACCACACCTTTCATAAGCAAAACTTTCAATTAGCCCCAACTACTAACTTTAAATTCAAGCTCTCTTCTTTTCACTTCGACATATGAATTTTGACGACTTTGGGCTATCTCTAACCTTTCCCTAATCATTTTTACCTTCTCTATAGCATCAATAACCAGATCCAAACCCAACAAACCTATCTCTCCCACTTCAAACCACCTAACCGATGAGATACAATGCCTACCATAGAGAGCTTCAAAAGGAGACTTTTCGATGCTAGAATGATTGTCATGCCCCAAGCCTAGGGCCTAGACGTGATCGACGAATGGGGAACCAAAAGTAACCCCAAACAAGCCATATAGCATATCATTACACATCCTTGGTCGTAGAAGCAATTAAAATGACAATAAGAGATAAGCATAAAAAAAGGAATTTGGACTAAAGGGAACACCTTTCATATCATAAGCAGTGAGAGTGAAGAGAGAGTGAAAGCTCATAGCATAAATACATGTAATGTCTAACAACACCTCTACTACAAGGCCACAACAAGCAACCGAGCTCACGCTTATAGTCAATACATACGTAAAAGAAAGATAGTCTTAGAACGTATCAAGAGATCATAAGTAACGTCCCCAGAATGGAGGACTCACCAACTAACTTGAGAGGCAATCATTCTAGTAACATGAAGGAGGATGCTCAAGTGGGGCTCCGGTTCATACATTATGATATCATGTAGGCAAAGAGTATGCATTAGTTTGTTTCAATATACTAAGTATGCCGAATGCAATGCAACAAGAGATAAGTGACATATTCAAAATGCATAAGCATAGGAAATGAGTAACATATAGCAACATGGCATGCACGGGAGATACTTGTAGTAAATTATGCTTATATGGAACATAATAAAGTGTAGGCAGTGACTACTATTAGTGCAATCCAAGGCCTATCACCTGCTTGGAGAGGTGCATGAGGTACAAACCCCTTCATGAGGTTGTTATACAAACCCTCTAATGAGTTGATGAGTACAAACTCCCAACATGGTTGATGGAGTACAAACCCCTCCAACAAGGTTGATGGGTACAAACCCCCAATATGGTTGATGGATAGTCGTACCCTACCACCCATGTGACCGAAGTAAAAACCCCCAATAGGTTGATGAGTACAAATCCCCAACAAGGTTAATGGATAGTCACACCCTACAACCTGTAGTGACCAGAGTACAAAACCCCAATAGGGTGATGAGTACAAACCCCCAATAAGGTTGATGGATAGGCATACCCTACCACCCGTGGTGACCGAAGTACAAACCCCTGATAGGTTGATGAGTACAAACCTCCAACAAGATTAATAGATAGTTGCACCCTACCGCCCGTCGTGACCAGAGTACAAACCCCCTGATAGGTTATTAAGGTACGAACCCTTGACATGGTTACCCAGTGCACAACCCGCGCGTAGGGCATGGTCATATTCCAACACTATAGGGATAATATCATATACATATATTACTCCTACCATCATATAGTCATTATATACATATATTTTCTCTCATCATCATACATCATATGCATACCTTCCTCTCATCATCTTAACATTAGATGCATACATTCCTTTTCATCATCATTTCATCATAATTTCAACATTATATAATCATCATAACATTGGACCTTCAACTCCTCAAGAAATCATAATCGGACATATTATCAAACACTAAAAGGGTATGTAAAGCTAGTGTAAAACTATGCAATTCAAGAGCGAAATTATGCTAGTAAATTCAATTTAAAACCTTCAATAGATACTTGGTAATACCCTTAAGCAATATACATCAAAAACCCTTCATCAAATCTTATAATAGATCTTAGATCCATAACTCAAAACATGGTAACATAGTCAAAATTTTATAAAGCTTTAACATAGTGTGTAATGATTTTCATAATAGTAAGACCCATGAGTGATTCAACTTTAAATCATGCAATTTTGGGGAAAAGAAATCTTGGGCATCATGGGTGAAAGAATTTCATAAAAGAAACCCACATACCTTAGCACTTGGGGAGTCCAAGAAGAAGATTAGAGATGGAGACTTGCAGATTGGTTGAATTTCTCAAGATCCAGAGAGGGTTTTGGCACTTGAATCTTTAAAGAAATATAAGCCCAAGTGTTTGAGTAAGTATTGGAAATGTTTAGAATGATATGATGGTGAAAAATGGCTAAGTATAGGTATTTTCACGTGTGGGAATGCTCAGGCCCAAGACTTAAAAGTCTTGGATCGAACAGAAAAAATTGGCACAAAATAAGGCAGGGGCGCGTCGCGCCAGTAACGCGCAGGAGCATCTGAATTCACCACTTCAAAAATAAAAATTGTGAATCGTTCACTCTAAAATTTGGGTTAGACCCTTCTCCCCCTAGATTTGACCCCCTGAACAAGAATATGAAGTCAAATTTCTGAAATAATATATGGATTTTGAGATGTATGAAAATTATGATTCTGGGTACTTCTAAGGCACATTTTCGGGAACTTTTTGGTGTTTATTTCACTCTGTGACCCCAATCTGCTTTTTGTTCCCAGTTTCAATCATATAACCTCCGCGGTTATCTGTTTAAGTTCCATCTCTTCCATAGTTCTGACCTTGGTTTCCTTGACCTTGGTCCCTATAGTCCTGATTGAACCTTTGGACGTTGGTCCAGAAAACCCCCATCTTGTTATTCACAAAACATGCTTTCTCTTTGTAGTATGGCTCCTCATACATGGGTGCACGTGGAGGTTGATGAACAACTACATTTAGTCTTTCTTGGTTTTGCTTCATAATCATGTCCATGCCAATGCGAATCTGAGCAAGTTGCTATATGATCTCTTTATTTATTCTGGCTTGCTTTGGACCCACACTGACATCACATGAACTCTTCGTAGAAGCTTTGTTCCACTTCCCCCATGCATAATTTGTCTTGACTGTTTGCCCCTACACTCTTCAATACTTGAATATGGTTAATCTAGCTACATATACCCATGATTGTGTCAGCACAGGCTTGACTATTCTCATCAGCGGCACGATAGAAGATCTCCACCAAGGCACCATGAACTATCTCGTGATTAGGGACGCTCCTTAGACATTTATTAAATTGCTCCCATGTAGTGCTTATTGAATCACCAAGAAGTTGCGGGAAGTTGTAATTTGGTCCTTCAACTTGAGCTTCTTCAATCTAGGGAAGTACCTCGCCAAAAAGGCCTTCTAAAAATCCTGCCAGATAGTGATTGAACTCTGCGGGAGCTCAAATGGCCATAATACAACATTGCCTGTAAGAGACAATAGGAAGACAAGGAGTCCCACAATATCCATAGACAGATTCTGTATTTCCATCACACTCTTACAAACAAATGTCACATTATGCAAGTGGCTATATGGATCCTCTAATGGTAAGCCCGCAAATAGCCCACAGTTCTATAGCATCTGAAGTAACCCCCTTGAGATTGTGAACATTGTGTCTGTCGATAGTGGTGGCAACATAATAGCTCAAGTCACATCCATAGCCATGGGGTTCAACCTATACTTATTCCACTAGTAAGCATTGACATTGAACTCCTGAGGCTGTGGAATATCCTCCAAAGTAGGTAGGTTCTTATTTTCATCCTCTACATTGTTGTTCTTATTTAGGGCTACATTGACCGTATTTTTGGCATTGTCTTAGGCTATTCTTATTGTAATTTTGTGGATCTCAGGATAAAATAGAGTTAAGGGCTTACCTTGACACCGAGTGTCAGGTATACACTACTTATACACCTATAAAGAAACAAAAACAAACACAAAAGTAAAATAAAGAGAACTAAGGATCAACACTTGAGTTACTAGTAAACTTCCTAAGTCTAGCTGTAGACCCTATTAATGGCACAAAAATCTTGATGTCGCCCCAGTAATACCTCCTTTTTAGAGGATAAAGAGGTTGCTGTCAAGTTGATCCAAAATAGTAATGATCGTGAATGCTTACATACATGCCTCAAACTCTATAATCGTCTGGAGGACCCAGGGACTAATCTAATGAAGCATCTGAGTAAACTGGGACTTAATGTAGGCCAGTCACTATGCCATGGCCTGAATGGGCACCGCTGACACATAAACCGCAGCAGTAGGTACTGTTTGTGTGGGAATAGCCTATAGGGCAGGAGTACAAGTAGTGGGCACCCTCTCCTAATCTATCTCAGTCTGTGGGTGCCTCTCCTCTCTATTAGCAATAGTAGTGGTGGTGGGTGGAACCTTAGGAGGTGGCTCTGTCGTGAACATCTCCAGTATCTGAGCTGGCTGGTATGGTGCTTACCGAAGTGCTATTGTGTTATTCTCAACCTTGATTAGGCTAGAATCTAGACTGCGCTCGACCTCAATCAGCGAGTCCAGCTGATGTAGACTCTCCACTCCTGACTTTAGACATAATCAGTAGATCAAGCAAGGAAAGGAGATGAATGTGGACCTCTTCAAGGCCGCCTCGTGGATATGATCTATGATGAGGCTATTCCAATCAATCTCTTAGCTAGCTAAGATGCTAGCAACTAGAATAGTATAGTCTAGCATTGATATGTTATCTACACGCGTCAATTAGATCTGTGACCTCACAATAGCCCACTAAAATTTGGCGAGGAAGCTAAAGGAGGCCTTCACAATAGGCTCTAATGAGGTGGCTATCCATGTAGGATTTGGACCTTGGTCTACTATCTGTGCTGTAACTGATCTCATTAAGCCAGCTCTACAGCTCTGGTTTCTTATCAGACCCTTATCCCTGGTCTTCCCCAACCGACGATCATACTCTGCTGTGGATATGGGGGCTGGGAACTTGGGCTCAAATGGCATATGCTAGATGGTAGTCTTTGAAATATCCACCTACTGGCCCCTCACTCTAGTATGTATTGGCCTGGGTTAAGGAAGGGCTTCTTCCCTTGGGAAGAGTGTTAAGTATTGTGGCGGCATAGGATGCATAAAACTCTAGAACCATGGTCGGGGAGTACTTCCCTTGTGCTTTATCCAGTCACTGGATCCCATATCTATTGATATTGTCCTGGAGACCAGAGACATTGTCTAGTCTAGAGGGAATGATCTGGGGCTTCTCAAAAATAGAGAGACTGGTTTGCCCTTCTCATTCCACTACACGCCCCCCGTATAAATATCCCGCATGCCCTCAACACAACACTAACTAGTGAGAGCATCTAGAGGTGATAGTGATGTCTGAATTGTGTGGTAGTGGAATCCGTCTTTGACTCATCACTAGATCCTGACTCTGAATCAAACTCCTCTTTCCTCTCCTGATGAAGTCATTTGAATAGAGCTACTACTATTGTTGCCTCCCACGTCAAACTAGGGAGTGCAAACAAAAATGGACAGGGTCTGTGCCTGCTTAAGTCTGGTGACAACCCGTATCTATAGTCTATCAGCATCAAGGTCGGTCGGATGTTGAGCTCCTCAAGTGATCCGCTAACCTCAGGGGCACCCTACTCCATGAAGGTCTCATCCCTGAGCCTCCTCTGCATGGCTTCAATCTTATCAGGTCTTGGCTTTAGGGCTAAGTACTTGAAACATACACACTTAACAAATATGGTTAGCCCCACAAGTCAAGAAACGAAAAGTATGATTAAATTAGACTTGGTCACAGAAGGAATTAGGAAGGCACTTCTATGGGCCATAGTGAAAACTTCAATATGTAGAAGGCTCTTATAGAAATAGTGTCCAGAAGTTTTGCTTACTGGAATTTCATCTATGAGACCAAGTATGACTCATAAAAGAATCTACGAGTCATAGACTTAGTTGTAGATGTGTTCTAGTGTTCAAACTTTTGTATGTAGGGATCCACAAGACCTGTCTATGAGCCATAGAATATTCTACGACTCATACAAGGTTTTGTTTGATAGATTCTCAAAAACATCAAGTTCCTAGATTTTCATATGCGGGGTAATTATGGCCTGTGAAAGTTTCCACGGGTAGTAAAAGACCCTCACAGATTACAAAAGCCAAGGACATGAGTTTCTAAGCCTATCAACACAGACCCTATGTGACATTTTGTACAAAAATTCCAACATCAAAGCAAGACACACACCCCCACATGACTTTAAGAAAACATGCAACACCCCAAATACAAATCTTATCGTACACCGCATCTAATGTCATTTCACTTGTTTTCCCATATCAACTGGTACACCAAACTTTTATGCACATAGTATATTCAACTCAAAATATATGTGAACACATGGGTTTTTAGGCACATCATTCAAACACAAAGACAAGGCCATACTCACCTATTTTCGACTTTTAATCATATGCAATTATTGGCAACACATTAATTAGTCATGTTAAAATTAAAACAATAATAAATATGGATTCACACTCATACCCATAGGGTAACAAAACTCATTAACTAATGTCACCAAAATCACATCAATGTTAGTAATTAAAGGGATTTAGGGCCAAAAACTTACCGAATTGAGAGAATATGATACAAAAATCGAAGGAGGAATCGAAGGGGAAAACCCTAGACATCATCGAAAAGTTGGGTAGGAAAAGGTTAGTGGCAGGTTGTCAGTGATCGGAGGACAAAGGAAAAGGGCGTGGGGTTTTTTTTTATGTAAATTTTGGGGAAAATGGGGTCAAATTAATTTGACCCCATCCTTTGATAGTTTGACCAGGTCGGCCAAAATTAATGGGCCTGGGTTCCACGAAACCCCAATTACAGGCGGTAGAAGATTTTAAGGCCCATAAATCATAGTCTCGTGGAATGCTCAAACCCTAATTTTGGGGACTGGGTTTCATAGACCAGTCAACGAGTCATAAAATTGGATACGACTTATAGAGTTGGTCATAGGAACATCAACACTTTGTCAATAAGCAGAAAACTTACCTGAGGTCCATGAGCCCCATTCATGGCCTATAGTTGTTTCTACGGACTATAAAGTTGGCTCGTGGACTGGGATGCATAATATTTTTCTCACTAGAAGTGTTCTACGAGATAGTGTATGAGTTATAGATTTACATATAGCCCGTAGAACCATTTATAGAAGCACTTTTTGATGCTTTTTTAGCCAAGAGTGGCCGACTTAGTCATGTACCAGCACATTGTTCAGAGAACACATTATTTCCCTAAATGTAACCAATCCAATATCCAAAATTATATCCTAAATGTGAATTTTTTTAACTACCTTCCAAAAGCTTAAATGAAACAAAACACAACTGCAACTATTACATCAAATATCTTGGGTTGCCTCCCAAATAGCGCCTGATTTATTGTTGTGGCACAACTTTGATAACTTGGTTACTCATACTTCACATGTATAGACATCCTTCTTCAGGTCATCTGGCCACTTTATTAACTGACAAATATAGAAGAAAACTTCTTCATCATTCAATCTAAACCTGAGTTGGCCATTGTCGATATCCACTAGTGCTCGACCAGTGGCTAGGATGGGCCTTCACAAGAAGATTGAGAGATTGAAGATGAGTTTGTAATCTAGAATCACAAAATCTATGGGGAATATGAATTTCTCAACTTTGACGAGCATATCATAGAGTATCCCCATAGGCTTCTTCACCGTGCGATTAGCCATCAACAACTGCATGCTCGTTGGAGTAGGAGCTCCCAGTCCTACCTTCTTGAAGACCGAAAGGGGTATCAGATTTATGCTGGCACCAAGATCACATAGTTCCCTTGCGAACTCTATTTCTCTAATAGTGTAGGGTATGGTGAAAGTGAAACGACCCCAAAAAGTTCCCAAAAATGTGCCTCGAAAGTGATTAGAATCTTGTGTTCGATGTATCTAAAAATCCATTTGGAATTTTAAAAATCCAACATTATATTCCTGTTCAGGACATCCAAATTAGAGTGACAAGGGTCAAACCTCTATTTTAAAGCAAAGGAATCGAATTATGAAATTCGCACTTGGTGTAATTTTTAGTGAAGGTCTGCGACCTCTCCGCGATGCGGAGATGTCTATTTTCTACACTATTTTTTCCTAGTTCCCCCAGATTTTTCTAAGTGTTGGACCTATGTTTTTCCAAATGTATTTTCACCTATATTTAGCCTTATTTCACCCTCATATCACCCAAAATATTCCCCAATATTTCCCCAAACACCTAGACTTATTTCTAACCCTAAATACAAGTTCCTAACTTAAGGCCGATCTCAAGGATTTCTTCAAGGATCTCACCCTAGCTTCAAATCTCCATTAAAGTCTTTTTCAAAGAACTTCACAAAAGCTAAGGTATATGGTGTTGAACTATTGGGTCCTTTCACCCATGGTGTCTAAACCCTCTTTTACTCAATATTGAATGATTTAAAGTTGATTTTATATGTGGGTCTTGTATATTGAGAAATTTCCTGTACAGTGATTTTAGTTCATGAAAGTATGGTTGTATTAGTATGTTTTGAGCATCAATTCTTGGATCTAATGTTGGATTTGATAAGGGGTTTTGATATGAATATTTTTGGGATGTTATAAGGTGTTGATTATAAGTTTTGCCTCTGATTTTCCTGCATAAGTTCATCTCTAAATTGTATGCTCTTTTACCCCCATTACACACTCCCAAGGTGTTTGATAAAATGTTCAGTTATGGTTTCTTGAGGAAATGAAGGTCTATAGCGTGAGATATGATATGATTGACTATATGATGATGAAATACGCTTATGTACATGATGAATACTATCTAAAGTATTGTGGTAGACCATTCCTAATTCGGGGGCCTAGTTGAGGGGTCAAAGACTAAACTACTAGGGTGATGGGTGCCATCATCACCAACCTAGTTGAGGGGCTGATTGCTCAACCACTAGGGTGATGGGTGCGATCATCATGAATCTAGTTGATGGGTTCATTGCTCAACCACTAGGGTGATGGGTACGATCATCACCAACCTAGTTGAAGGGTTGATATCTCAATCACTAGGGTGATAGGTGCGATCATCACTAACCTTGATAAGGGGTTTGTACCTCACATATTAGGGTGATGGTTGCTATCATCACCAACCCCAAAATTTTTATACCTAGGCAATCTAACTTGGTCTCCCCTTCACATATGATATTCTATATGAGTATGATTTACTTAAGCATGTTTTACTTATACATTGATCATACATATCATATTGCAATATTATACCTATTGTCTATCGTGATATATGTTGAATTATGATGATTATCTCTATTGCATTGCATCCCACATACTTAGTACATTCAAACATACTAACACATACTCTTGCCTACATGATATCACCATGCAGGGACCAGTGCCCAAGTTGATCATCCTACTTCTCCACGTGGCTAGATAGTATTGTTTGTGAGTCCTCCATTTTGGGGACCTCGGTCTAAGTTACTATTATCCCTATGTTGAGACACTTTTTTATGTTCTATTGACTATGAGAGTGAGCTCGGTAGCTTATCTTGGCCCCTGCTATATCTATGTATTAGAGGTACTTGTTTGACATATTGTGTATTTATGTATGAGCTTTGACACTTTACTCTTGATTATGACATTTATGCAAGTTCTCTCTTAGTTCCATTTCCCCCATTCTTAATCTATATGTCTTTGTATGCTTCTATGACCAAGGATGTGTAATGACTAGTTAAGAGGCTTGTTTGGGGTCCATTTGGGTTCCCCATTCACCGTGTCACGTCTAGGCCCTAGGCTTGGGTCGTGACAGACTTGGTATCAGAGCACTAGGTTGATAGATCCTCAGAGTCCAACATATCATACCGATTAGAGTCCTATTCATAGTTGTGAAGCGCGCCATGAGTATGAATAGGATGTTAGGCGTTTTAGAAAATATTTACCTTCCTCATGTTCTAAGTCATGGTATAGAGTTGTGATAAGTATTCCCCCTCCCTCGGCTAATAATTGTTCTTTGCTATGCTAGATCATGCCGAATACTAGACAAAGACGAGCCCAAACTCCTGTGGAACAACCTACCAATGGTGAGCTCTGAGATGCTCTTACTATGCATGCCAAAGTGGTGACCAACCAAGTCTAACAAGGGGCCCAAGCCCCTCATGCTACTACCCTGGGAGCTAGGGTAAGGGATTTCATAAGGATAAATCCTCCATTTTTTTGATAGGTCAAAGGTGGATGAGAATCCACAAGATTTTATTAATGAAATCCACAAAATCTTGTAGATCATGTGTATTGGGCTAAATTAGAAGGCGGAGTTGCGGTGTGGTGCTTTGGGAGGAATTCAAATTGTCTTTCCTTAATTAGTTCTTCCCTCTTATGCTTAGGGAAGCAAAGTTAGTTGAGTTTATGAACTTAAAACAAGGTGGTATGAGTGTGAGGGAATATGCCCTCAAATATAGCCAACTTTCAAAGTATGCTCCTTACTTGGTGGCCAATCCTAGGTCAAGGATTAATAAGTTCGTTATGGTATCTCTGATTTGGTAAGGATCTCACCCTAGCTTCAAATCTCCATTAAAGTCTTTTTCAAAGAACTTCACAAAAGCTAAGGTATATGGTGTTGAACTATTGGGTCCTTTCACCCATGGTGTCTAAACATGGACTTGTCTCGGTTGATAATATATGTTGAGAAAATGGAGGATGAGAAGTTGATAAAGAAGAGGGGTTATGAGGTCAAGAGGGCCCGGTTTGAGGGTAGGTTCCTCAGTGGTGCTAGATTTCATAGACAAAGGCCTCCTTATGCTACTAATAGCGGGTTGGCCAATGACTTTCCTAGAGCTAAAGGTGTCGTTGGTGTGGCTACTAATGATGTGTGTCCTAGATATGGCGGGAGTCATAAAGACCCATGTTTAACGGGTTCCAATGCACGTTTTGAATGTGGGGAGCTTGGTCACAAGAAGGTCAATTATCCTATAAACCGTGTCAAGTTTCAGGGTGCAAATGCGATTCTATTGGTTGGAGATGGTCCTCAATGTAGTGCCTCAAGGCACAATTTGTTCTATCCTTAAAGTATTGTGGTAGACCATTCCTAATTCGGGGGCCTAGTTGAGGGGTCAAAGACTTAACTACTAGGGTGATGGGTGCGTTCATCACCAACCTAGTTGAGGGGCTGATTGCTCAACCACTAAAATTATCTTGTTGTATATGCTTTGATTGATTTGAGTGCCACCCTTTCTTTGGTTACCCTCTTTGTCGCTAAAAATTTCCATGTTAAGTCAGAGTTATTGGATGAGTCATATGAGGTACCTACTCTTATTGGTGCCTCTATTGTTGCTAGGAGGGTGTATAGAAATTATCTAATTTGCATCTTGCATAAAATCTTACCTTGTTATCTTGTTGAATTAGATATGGTTGATTTTGATATTATCCTTGGGATGGATTGGTTTCATGCCTACTATGCTTCTATTGAATGTAGAACCCGTAGGGTCAAGTTTCGATTCCCAAATGAAACCCATCCTTGAGTGGGAAAGTCATGATATTATAGTGAGAGGTAGGTTCATCTCATGCATTAAGGCCTATAGGTTTATTTCCAAGGGGTGTTTTTATCATATTGTAAGGATTAAAGATGTGGAGTCCAAATTCCCTTCCATCGAGTCGGTTCCAATTGTAAATGAATTTCTTAATGTCTTCCCAAATGACCTTCCCAATGTCTCTCTTGAAAGGGAGATAGATATTGGTATAGATTTCCTTCCTGACATCCAACCTATCTCTATTCCCCCATATCATATGGCCCCGGTGGAGTTGAAAGAGTTAAAGGAGCAATTGAAAGATTTGTTGGAGAAGGATTTATTAGACCTAGCCAATCACCTTGGGGTGCAC
>DF360491.1:76706-95886 GCA_000787875.1 Solanum virginianum
AAATTCTGGATAGACAAGTGAAGAGGTTGAGGAACAAGGATGTAGCCTCCGTTAAGGTCCTTTGGAGGAATCATCAAGTTGGAAGTGCCACATGGGAAGTCGAAGCGTACATGAAAAAGCGATATCCCTATTTCTTCCATTCTTCTCAAGCCTAAAGTACTAGTCTAAGTCCCCTACATGATTTCAAATCTTAGGTTTCAGCTCTCATGTCATTTGCATACATTCATGTTTAAATTGACAAGTTCATGGTGATTTTGACACTTATATTGAGATTTTTGAAATGATGTTTAAGTGCATTGGTACATTCATATGTGGGCTGAAATTATCTTACTTACTTCTCTTATATACATTACTTTGACATTCGGGGAAAAATGTTCCCAAGGGGGAGATATTGAAATGATCCCAAATTGTGCCCGAAAATATGCCTCAGAAGTGCCTATAATCGTAATTTCTATATATCTCAAAATCTGTACATGATATCAAAAATCCAACTTTATATTCATCATCACGGGGCAAAATTGAGTGGGAAGTCAGTATAAACCCAATTTTAGAGCAATCGTATCAAAATTTTATTTTCCAAAATTTGCGATTTCCAAAGATGATCCGCGCCCCTGGCGCAACACGGTCAGGACGCGGAGTAGTGTTAAAATTGCTTCAGTTTTCCTATTTAGTCCAAAGCCTTTGGGTCTTGGGACTAAACCTTCCTATGTATAAAAACAGCTATACTTAGTCATACTTCAACTCCATATCATACAAAACATTCCCCAAAACCCTCTCTAACATTTAGATAATATTTCACCCAAAATTCAAGTGTCCCAATCTCATTTTGGATCTAAGGATTTCATTTAAGCTTCAAGCTATCAATCAAACCATCAAGGAAATCTCCAAAGTTGAGGTGTATGGGTTTCAACCAATAGGTCTTTTCAGCCATGGTGCCATACATTCCTTTTTTCATAATTACATGTTTCTAAGTTGATTTACTTATGAGTCTTACTTATTATGAGTTTTGTTATAAACTATGATGGGGTTTCATAAAATTATGAGTATTGGTGGGTGGTTTTACATTGATTTTTCTCACATGATTTCACTCTTGAATTGCATGATTTTGTACTAATATTACACACACGCCAAGTGTTTGATAAAATTTCTGGTTATGGATTCTTGAGTTATTAAAGGTCAAATGCATGGAATATGAGTTAAGTGACCTTATGATAATGAAAGGAATGTATATATGTTGATTTTGTGAATAGTATTTCTATAGTGTTGCAAGTTGACCATGCTTCGCTCGGGGGGTGGTAGGCTCGTGCAACCAAGTTGGGGGGTTAGTACCTCAATCTCCTCGCTCGAGGGTGGTAGGTCCATGCAATAACGATAGGGGGTTTGTACCTCAATCACCTCGCTCGGGGGGTGGTAGGCCCGTCCAACAATGTTGGGCGGTTTGTACCTCAATTACCTCACTCGGGAGGTTATAGGCCCCTACAACCATGTTGGGAGGTTTGTATCTCAATCGCCTCGCCAAGGGGGTGGTACCCCTTGGTCTCTATTATGATGGTCTCTTCCTACACATGTAATATATTCTATATCAGCATGTTTTACTTCAAGTATCATTCATGCATGTCATATTGTTACTATGCTCATCCATTGTCTATAGGTACACAATTTCTTAATGTTGCCAATCTCTTGGTGCATTTCATCGTACATACTTGGTACATTCAAACGTACTAATGCATACTCTATGCCTACATGATGTTACCATGTAGGAACTGGAGCTTCACTTGATCATCTTCCTCCACGTGGCTAGTACTATCTTTGAAGCAAGTTTGGTCAGTCCTCAACTCCGAGGATGAAACCTTTTGATCTTATATTATGCAAGGACTCTCTTTCTTTTATTGTATGCTTTTGACTATGAGGGTGAGCTCGGAAAGTTGTCTTGCCCCCTGATGTGATGTTCCATTCCAATAAGAAAATGATCGCTATCATCAATTATCCTAACCGAAAGTTAGGGTCTAATCCACAGGGAATACGGGGCTTGACTACAAGAATTCACTATCAATCATTTCGAGTATTTATGACTAAAATCTCTAAATGGTGGGGGGGGGGTTTGTGATTTAAGAACAAAAGTAAAAATAAAGACTATGCTATTATGCAGAGGAACACTCAAATTTAGGGACAACTTGGGAATTGTGTTCCCCATGTTTAAATCAATTACCCTAAACAACATAACTATAATTGAGAATTCGCATGCAAGATAGTAACTTAGGTTCTTCCATCCCCCTTGTGAATGTGAAGGTCGAATTTAACCATGGCACATGGTCGGCAACCATGGTGTGCCAACTAACCATTACTCATCGTTCCATTCAACCTCCCCTTGGTCAGGTTTGGTTGATTAGATGAGAACACATCAATCAAATCCTATCATTTACTTTCCATTTCCTATTCATCACTACCTTAAGATCATGATAGTAGGCGGGGTTTGGTGTTGGCCACCACCAAACAACAATCAAAATGAAGGGAAATAAACAATACATGCAAAACCTCAATCATAGAAATTCAATTAATCTAGGTTATCTCAAGTCAACTACCCGTGGTTCCTACAACTCCAAGTTGTGGGTGCTCAGCTACTCATGGCTAGGGCAAAATCAACAAGAATACTAATAAAAGACATAGTTAAGAATTTTACCCAAAACAATGAAGAACAATAACACTATAAGTTACAAACCAAAAGCTTGATAGATGAAGAATGATTACAATGTGATGATTGCAATCCCCTAAAGTGGGTTTTCCAATAAAAAAGGAGAATCTACATTAAAACCAGAAAATACTCTATAGAGAATATTCAATGTCTCATGTCTAGAATCCCTCTTCAAAATAAACCCTAACATAAAGTATTTATTATATTTACAAACTTTACCCTAAAAATTACACAGAAAATACAGCTGGCAACAAGTACGTCTCATAGGTACGACTCATAGGGTGACCTACGAGTCATAGTCGGGGTCTCATATTAGGCACTTGGCATTTTAAATTTGACTATTAAGACCCACAGATGTAATGTCAAAATACAACACATTTGATGCCTAAAACAAGGGATTTTGTGAGTTCTTAATGCAACTTTTTATGGTTTTTATGTGTTTTTGTGTTGTTATTGCAGAAAAGGTAGGTTGGCATGATTTTGGAAGAAAATTGTAGATATTTGCTAAAGTATAGGACATACGAGTTCACCTACGAGTCATAACCTAAGCTATGAGTCGTAGGGTGATCTCGTAGTAGTAAATAGAGAACAAAAATCCAAAAATTTGATAAGTGGAGGTCAACCCTACGAGGCAATCATACGAGTTATGGGTCTCACTACGACTCATATAGGTAGACTCATAGCAAGGAACAGAGAGCCAAGACTTTGGACCAAAAGCTGAATGCCTGGACTATGAGAGGAGCATACGATTCATAGCCCAAGCAACGAGTCCTACCAGTGGGTCATACCAGTTGAATCCAAAATGCCACATACCAAATATGAGACCCCAATTATGACTCATAGTTTACCCTACGAGTCGTACCTGCGAGGCATACTAGCTGTCAGTTTTCTTTTCTATGTAATTGTTAGGGTTAATTTTGTAACTACTATAAATACTTTAAGTTAGGATTTATTTCAAAGACCCCCATTTTGGAACATTGAATATTGCTTTTGAATATTCTCTTTAGAATATTTTAGAGTTTTAGCATAGGTTTTTATTTTCTCTTGGAAAACCCATTTTTGGGGAGTGGAAATCGTACTTTGTATTCATTCTCAATCTATCAAGTTTGTAATTTGCAACTTGTGGTGTATCACTCTTCATTGCTTTGGGTAAAATTCTCAACTATGTCTTGTATGCATTTTTATCAGTTTTGCCTTAGCCATGAGTATCTAAGCACCCACAACTTGGGGTTGTAGGAACCATGGGCAGTTTACTTGAGATAACCTAGATTTATTGCATTTCTATGATTGGGGTTTTACATATATTATCTATTTCCCTTCATTATGATTGTTTTTTGGTGGTGCCCAACACCAAACCCTGCCTACTATTATATCCCGACTAAGGTAGTGACAAATAGGAAAAGGAAAGTAGATGACATGCTTTGATTGATGTATTCCCGTCTAATCAACCAAACCTTACCAAAGAGAGGTTGATTGAGACCATAGGTAATAGTTAGTTGGCACACCATGCTTGCTGACTAAGCACCATGGTGAAATTTGACCTTCACTTAACTAGAGGGATGGAAGAACTTAAGTTACCATCTTGCATGCAAATTTCCAATTATAATTATGTTGTCTAGGGTAATTGAGTCGATGAACCATGGGGAACACAATTCCAAAGTTGTCCAGAAAATTGAGTGTTTTCTCACACAGTAGTATAGTATTTATTTTACTTTTGTTCTTAAATCACAAACCCCCCTCTATTTAAAGACTTTAGTTATAGATACTCAAAATGATTGATAGTGAATTCTTATAGTCCAGCCCTTTATTCCCCGTGGATTCAAACCTAACCTTCAGTTAGGTTAATTACTAATAGCGACTGCTTTCTTATTGAAGTGTGAATATCATAAACAATTATGGTGCCATTATCGGGGAATACGACTAGGTTTTGACTTGATTTTACTATTAGTTAGTCTAAGTATTAATTTCTAAACTCTCTTGTATTTTACTTTTATTTTTGTTTTTGTTAGTTGATTTTACTTGCAGGGTGTACTAGGTTGTATGCTCAACACAAGGAGCCAAGGCAATCCCTTTGCTCTGATCAATTTGGAGATCCATCAACTCTTCAGAAAAATGGCTCAAGAGAATGAGGATGTCACAGTTGAGGAAAAGGTAAACATGAATGATGATGATATGGGAAGAGAAGAGA
Source organism: Solanum virginianum (assembly GCA_000787875.1). NCBI lineage: Eukaryota > Viridiplantae > Streptophyta > Magnoliopsida > Solanales > Solanaceae > Solanum > Solanum virginianum. Next base: position 81,587 of record DF360491.1, read on the forward strand.
ATCCACCACCCAGGGATAATAGGCCACAACTTAGGGACTTCAACGAAAACACTTATGGATGGAATTAGTAATGTTTGAACCAGATGGCCATGGATATTATCGGTACTATTGTATTGCCTCCTTTACCAGTCGATGCTAAGTTTGTGGTATCGAGTGAATTGCTTCAAATGCTCAAAAATCATGGATTGTTCATAGGGATACCTTTATAAGATCCCCATCGTCATCTCCATAATGTGGTTTTTGTCTGCAAGAGTGTCATGGGAACACAAAATCTTTCTTTTGATGCCATTCATTTAAGGGTGTTTCTATTGTCACTAACTGGTAATGCAGCTGTGTGGTTGTCTGAGCTTCCTCCAGGTACAATAACAAGTTGGGCAGAGATTCAAAGAGTTTTTGTAGAAAGATATTTCCCAAGATCAAAGAAGTTAAAGCTCAAAGACCAAATAAACAATTTTGAGCAATTGTCGAGCGACTCTATTAATACCATGTGGGAGAGATTCACCAAATACTTAAGGATGGTCCCCGATCATAATATCATTGATGATGCCTTAGTTGAGATTTTCTATCGGGCACTTGATAAGAATAGTCAAGCTTGTGCTAACACAATCATGGGAGGCATGTTTCTTGACCAACCTTTTGCATTGATAGCCGTAAAGATTGACCAAGTAGTTAAAACTAATAGAGCATAGGGTCAATGAAAGCGAGGTGCGATGAAGACATTTTTGTATGGTCAACACCAAGAATGAGCAAGCAAAGGGCAATGCAGAGATCATGGAGCAATTTGTACAACTTCGCACACGTATGGACTTGGTCTTAAAAAAAACCAAGCAAGTGTCCAAGCGGTCACTAACCAACCTCCTTAGGCTCCAATAAGAAGATCTATTCTTTGATGAAGATGCTTATTTCATGAGTAACCAAGCGGTAGGTTTTCAGAATAACCCCCAAGGGTCCAGCTCGGACTATTAGAGGCAAGGTTCCGGGAATCAATGTCAGAATTACAATCGTGATGGTGCATACAAAGATAACCAGGGTAGATATTATGAAAGGGAGAGAGTGCCAAATATCGAATGGTGAAGGAGAGATGGCTATAGGAATGGTCCTTATCAGGGTCAAGTAACTCTAGGATGGAAGAGATGTGTGACAAATTGTTAAAGAGAGCCGATCACCAAGATGAGACCTTGAAGGGAATGAAATTGGAAATTTCAAGCTTAAACCAAATAATAGAGTCGCACTCTGTGTCTATTAAGCAATTAGAGCAACAATTTGGGCAAGTCTCTTCGTAATTGAACCAACGCCAAAAGGACACCTTACCAAGCAACATAGTCCAAAATCCTAAAAAGGAAGGGCATTGTATGGCAGTCATGACTCGTAGTGGCAAAAGCACTGTTGATCCTTCTATGCTAATAGTTGAGAATGAAGCTTATGAGAGGGTCATTGATAGCAAGGTGGGGATTGAGGAAGAAATTCCATAGAGTAGTGGAGTGGAAACACAAGAGGTGGGAGAGCAAGAGAAAGCCAAGGTGATCCCAAAACCACCTCCTCCGTTCCCCCAATGACTTAAAAAGAAAGAGGAAGATGACAAATTCAAGCATTTCCTTTCCATATTAAAATAATTGTCCATCAATATTCCTTTCTTAGAGGCCTTGGAGAAGATGCCCGGGTATGCCAAGTATATGAAGGATGTGGTGACAAAGAAATGCACTTTGAGACAAGAGCTTTCGCAAGAGCTCCAACAATATAGTGAGATCATAACTAAATGTCTTGTTCAAAAATAAGAGGACCTCGGTGCATTCACCATCCCTTGCACCAGTGGTGATATTGAATTTGCGCAAGCATTTTGTGATTTAGGAGCAAGTATTAGTCTAATGCCTCTTGCCGTATTCAAAAAGTTTGGACTTGGCACTCCGACTCTGATAAGAATGTGATTGCTCATGGCGGATTGAACTATCAAAAAGCCAGAGGGAATACTTCTTGATGTGCTTTTTAAAGTTAATAAATTCATCTTTCCCATAGATTTTGTGATCCTTGATTGTGAGGTTCATTTTGAGGTGCCCATCATTTTGGGAAGACCATTTTTGGCCACTGGGAGAGCACTTGTGGATATGGATTTGGGACAACTTTAGTTTGGGGTCAATGATGCAAAGATCATGTTTAATATCTGCCAATTAATGAAACACCCAGATGAGTTGAAGAGTGAAGTGTGGGCCCTTGATGATTATTAATAATGGAGGATGACAAAGTCGAGCCACGATATTAAACAAGGCGCTTCCTGGGAGGCAACCCAAGCATATGGGATGATTTTTAGTTTGTTCTTAAGTTTGTTTGGTTTTTGAAGTTTTTATGTTTTGACATGTCCTTTGTTTATTGGTTTTTGAAGTTTTTAGGTTGTGACATTTTGTTTGTTTTAAATTTGAAAGACATTGAATCAGTTGTGATGTTTTGAAGATTGCAGTGTTCTGAGACTTGGTCTGCAGGTGGAAGTTAAAGAACTGAAGATATGAGAAAATGACACTTGGAGCAGCCTCTACTAACAGGCTTATGAGTCATAGGCACCACTACAACTATTATTCATGCCTCATAGAGGGAAATAGTGAGTATCAAAAGTTGGCACACACATTATGAGCCAACCTTATGATTTGTAGGGTCTTCTACGAGTCGTAAGTGAGGTTCATAGTGCCCAGGTATGAAATCAAATTTTTTGCAAGTGTTGCATTTGCTACGAGAATGGGACCTATGAATCATAAGATACCCTACAACTCATAATCGAGCTCTCGTAGCCCCGATCTGTAGTTTTTTTTAAAATGTTGACCCTGTTTAGTATAAAAGGGGCCAAAATAAATTTTGACGCCTAAATTCATTTCCTTTACCCTAAATAGATTGAGAATACCCAAACCCACTATGTCTTTTACTATTCTAATCAAAATTCTAGCTAGCCACGTCACTTTCCAGTGAGTACCTCGGTAAGGATACCATTTTCTATGGTTTCAACATCTTTTGCATTCTACTTTGCATTGGTTTGATTCTTCTACCATTTGGTAAGCTTCATGATTAATTTTAGTGCACTATTTTGGTGAGTTTCATTCTTGAGATAGTTGTGTGCTTGGTTTAATCATAAGGATTCATACACATATGATGATACTTGTGTTTAGATATGAAAATTAGGGTTTGAGCGCTTTGAAAACTTTTTTATGATTTGAGCCTTGTTCGAAAATCTTGTGTGGGTTATTGTAGTTGTGAGAGTGATGGTCACTTGAATGTGATGCTTAATTATTTTCTGATCCTTGTGAACATTATTTTCGGAATGGGATGTTGGAAAATGTGGGTGTGTTTTAATATGTTACATTTTGTTAGACTTAATTAAAAGTGTATGAATTCTCTGTGTATCTTAATAGATTGTTGTGTTGATAAGAAGTATGAGTTTGAAAGTGTGTTGCTGTTGGTTTTACTTAGATATAATATGGGATTGACTTGGATTTTTGGGGAATGGTTGTTATAATTGCCTAGTCTGGTAGAGGGTCAAATTATATGCCAATTTGATGTATTGCTCTGATGAATGCCAATGCTTGGCTTGTGTTTGAAGTGTTTGTGATTCTTTTGGGAATGTTGTAGGCACTACAGGTACCTTCTAATTTCAACTACGAGGTATCCCTATGACTCGTAAGTTCCTCTATGAGTCATAGTGGTCCCTCGTAGCAGGCACCAGTCACCTATGGTTCCTTCATGTTTCTGATATAGGACCTACCTATGACTCATAGCATCTAGGTGGGAGAGCAAGAGAAAGCCAAGGTGATCCCAAAATCAACTTGGTATCCACGTATGTATTATAGGACCTACCTATGACTCATAGCATCTGCTACGATTCATCATAGGGGTCTCGAAAGTCTAACTGCGGTTTCAAAAATGCCTCCGAAATAAGGTACAAGGCCAGACTACGACTCCCAGGCCACCCTACGAGTCATAATTGCACTTCGTATCTGATTCCAAATTACATTTTTCTCAGAGACCATGGTACTACGAGGCTAGAGTATAACTTGTAGGACACCCTACGAGTCGTAACTGCATCTCGTAGGTGCGGACCTGCAACTATATCACTGAATTATTTTCTTTCGATTTCAATATTTAAGTGTTTTTGTTTCTTGTTCTTTGTTATGTGATCATTGTTTGGTCAAATATCTTGAAGCTCACATGTTGTTGTATGGTTGGTTTGTAGATATAATGCCTCAAAAGGATAAATGATCAATCCCAATATTTCAATGGAGGTTGGTTGACGAATCCTCAGAGAACGAGCAATTAGAAGGCTCTGTAGAAGTCCACAGAGGTAGGATAGATCCTGAGGAAAATGTGCCTTAAACTAGAGTTCCCACTGCTATGGCCCCACTAGAAGATGAGAGTCCCTCCCAGTCTGAGGAGGAGGGCAATGGTGATGGGTACGAGATTAACTCAGCATAGATAACCCACACACACACCGAGACAAATTTTGAGAAGGGGACACAGTCTCCATAGGATGAGGTATAATCACAGCCCTCGGCTGAACCTTGATGGTGTGTTGCAGGGATAAAAGAAATATACAACCAGGGGTTAGAGCCAAAGGGTCAGGGCAAACCGGTTAGTCGGTTCCATAAGGAGTCCAGGATGAACGACTCTGGGTTAGATAGGGTAACAGGGTGTGATGCTGAGATGGATACACACGGACTACAATTGAGTACACAGCAGTTGGATAAGTATGTCCCTTATGTAGTCCGAGGGTTTTATGCAGCCTACCTTGTTACACTTTACTGAGGGCTACCAAAGAACAAGAAGTCGATTGTGCAGCCTAGATTATGAGTGGTCTTAGTCTGGGGTCGGAGAGTTCCCATTTCACAGAAGATAATTTGATAGATTTAGTTTGGACCTACCTACAAAGTTCCTCAGTCCACTATAGAGTATGATGGTCGCATCGATAAAATTAGGAGAGCGCTTAGTGGGAAACATGCTATGGCCAAAACCGAGATGCTGTAGTGTATTGCCAGCAAGATATGAGAGAAGGGTTTTTGTCACGCCCAAAGTCCCGATAGGACGGACTAGCACCCTTTGCCGATAAGCCTCGAGAGAACCAACCTGTATCTATGTGCTTTCTATACATATTATAAGGGATTTCTACATTCAATATGACTTTAAGAAAGTAAACAGTAATAACAAGCTAAAAGGAAATGCATATGACTAGGCCGTTGGGGCCACATTGTATAAAGTATGAGACATGCCTATACTTTAATTTACATAGTCTGTAAAGCCTCTAGATAAGGAGAAGTATCTGATAAAGGTTGAGGCAGGCCCTGCCTCGACTAACTATACAACACAAATATATAAGCTCTAGACACGCAAAGCTCCGAAGCAACCTGGAGCTTGGTAACATCAGTTGGATATCCTGTACTCCTACTGAGGAGATCTACTAACACCTATACACTGAATATGTAAGGTAGGAAATACTGTGTATGAAGTGACAACTCAATTTAAACTATGCACTGGTGTAGGATAAGAGACCACCTTTAGTTATACTATGGGATCATGTATTTTATGTTCTTTTTATCACTTTACCTTTACTGTATAATCTTTGCACAACATGTAATACAAATGACCAAATGATTAGTGGTAAATCTATATCTGGATTGGTCTTGGCTAGGCTTTTCCTTTAACCCCTTGGGCTACTCCTATGATAAGATCAACCCTGGCTAGGTGATTCTTTCACCCCTTGGGTTACCACCTATCAATAAGCAATATACTTTACCTTTCAATTACCTTTGAGATGATTCTTTTGGTGGTCACAATATTGGAGCTGTAGGTCTGTATATGTAGCATGTGACATATAGATAATCATACAAGACAATTAGACAATGAAAAGAGTATGTTACATAAATAATGAAATGCGTATGAGATGAAACAACTTGTGAACTTTATTTAGCAACAAGAACCTATTCAACTTGGTATCCACGTATGTATGTAGATTTGAAAGTAACTATGTATGGGAGCATATGAACATGTGAAAGAGTGGAGACACGGTTAATAGTTGTGTCGTAGTTGGTAAGTGCCTTTATGTGCCAAGGAAGAATCTAGATTTCATGAGCCTTACATACCTCATTGTATGACCTCGCTATTACCTCGAGATAACCTTTCCTTCCTCTAAATATTTATCTACAACATAGTAAGTAATAAAACTAGCATTAGCAGCCAATAAATACATCTTGGCAGCCCAATCTTATAAAAAAATAACATACGGACAGCAAATGGGTAATTGTAAACCCGAGCATATTCCTTCAACCTTTTCGCCCCTAATCGTATTTTTTAATACACATTCTCATATAAATATCATGTCCAGCCTATTTTAGTTCCATAACAACATTACAAAAATTCATAAAGCACAACATATAACAATTATACACAACATACAAATGGGCGGCATAATGTTATATCCCTTCGCTACATTTTGACGTCGACGATTCCAAACATGTTCCAACTTTAGCCAAATAGTCCCCACCATGTATACAAATATAACCAGCCTTAAAATAGTTCAAAAATATTCCTCAAAATAGGTGGAGGAAGTGAGACCATAGTCCTCAGTCAATCAACCCACAAGTTCCTATTACGAGCATAATTACGATATCACACAAGAACTTACTTTGATGGACTGTAAAAATGGTGCAGCAGCCCTTACACATCATTATAGAAACAACACACATTAAGAACAGTAGTCTCCCTTCATAATCAATCCAACCAAAAAGAGGAAAACTTCCAAATAAACAAGAAAAATGTACAACAACTTTTGGGACACATGTTGTCCAACAATTTCAGCATAAACATAACCAACATAGTCTCTTGTTTTACATAAGAAAACCATAATAAACACATAAATAAACTTTCTTAACTTAGCCTGCAAGATTTAGGGCTTATCCAAGAACCCTAGAGGGTTGTATTGGCTTCCTTGTGAAGTGAAGTAAAGAGAGAAAAGAGTTTCTTAGGAAAGCTGAAAATTGTTCCAAAGTTAAACGAATTAAGGTGCTATTTTGGAGCCCTTTTAAAGGGTTAGTTTGGCCGACTTAACCTTGAGCTTTTGACCATATATTAGCACATATTAATAAGCTAGTGATGCAGCAGGTTGCCCTTCACACTTCGGCATAAATGGGTCTCAAAGTTGATGGGCCTTTGCTGCCCATTTTCTAAATTCTTCTTCATTTAGTTTGGTCCCAATTCATCAAGTGATTCTTATTATACCTGGGCCCTTGTATTATTCATCTTGGACTATAAGTATAGTCTATTTATAATGCTAAAATATGGGCTAAAGTTACACCCTTAACAAAGACTTTATTCATAATCGGACTTGGACGGATTCGACGTCGGGCCTCGTCTTCGTCTAGCTAGCAAGTTTAAGCTAAGCAAGTAGGTAATCACCTGCTAGCTTCCTAATTCCTAGAAGCATTCTCTTACTTTTTTTATGGCCGTGATACCCTCAATTTGACTTAAAACCTATTTATACTCGACCCTCTTCAGCGTTACACACACATATCGCCCTCTAACATGAGATTCAAGCACTTTTAAAAATTGGCGCTAATTTGAAAAGTCATATCATGTTTCATTTGCATAATACTAGTATTTTATTGTGTGGGGTGTTATAGGTTTGAGCCAACATGGGTAACAAACCATGCTGATCCGAAAGTTAAAGCCCACCTCTCTTTTTAAGCCATATTTTGGTGATCGATTATCCATTGGCGTATCCGACCCATAATTATAGATAATGTGATCACCTTAGAGCACACTGTGTTATTAGACTGTATCCTACCTAGTTATAAGATAGATTGGGCCTAGATTATCTCTGAGAAGATTTAGTAGTCCGTTATCTGGATGAACACCTCATTTCCATTTGCAGTTTTGATACACCGATTGTGCAGTGCAGCAGAAATTCCTGTCAACCCCAACAAGAACTAGCATATAGAGGCCATATGCACCATGGATCCCATCCTGATAAAGCCTGATAAGAACCCAGTGGCCCTACCACGTGCAGCTCCTTTAGTCATGCTAGATCCATTCCCGGTTGAGGCTCCGACTCAGGGTTCGATTCCAGCTGCAACCAGTACTATTCCAACTGCTACAGAGCCTTCACTAACTATTGAGAATAAGTCTACGCCATCCTCTAGTACTCCAGCACCAACATCATCCACTATTTTGGTTGATTCTCTTGTCTATATTATTGCTTTTTAGGGACTGGTACATAGGGTGCCTATAATGGAGCTCAGGTTACAGGCTTTAGTAGCTCAGGTCATACCATGGGTCAGCCAGACTATTTGAAACTTAGAGGAGAGGGTAAAGGCATTCGCCCATGATTTAGTAGATAAGGGAGTTAGAGCGGTAGATGCCTATGTAGATGTATTTGAGGCAAGAACCAAGAGGAGGCTTGAGGGTATCCGGCGTGCTGACATGAGCAGAGTGACAATAGAGTTGGCCAAGTTTAAGACTAACTTATTACAGATGTTAGAAGCCCCTGTTGCAGTCCCAGAAGTGGCACCGATGGGTGGTGAGGTGTTTGACTGGTTAACTGACCACCCCCATGCCTATGGGAAAAGGCACCTTGAGATAGATGAGCCAGAAGAGGCCTAGACCTGATGCCCTAAAAGCACTAGAAGAGGAGCCGATAACAGAGGAGGTGGTGTAGTAGTCGCTACTTATGGCGGTTATACAAAGAGAAAGGGCACAACCGATGACATATTGAGAGAGTAGTTCACATGCCACTGCAGCCCAGATTGCTGAGGAGGAGGTCATGACCTTGGACCCTGTAGACCAAACCAATACTAGTGCTTGAGCACCATGATGTTTGATCATTTTGACCCCAACCCTTACTTTCTACTCATGGATACTTCTTTCTTTTTAATGGATAATATTTTCATTAGGTTTGTTTTGGATTTGTTTAAATGTTTTGTCTTTAATGTTGTTTTTACTTTTGTTTTGGATGTTTAGTTTTAAAATGTTGGTTTTTAATGTATGTATATATATATGTTTCCATTATTTGATTTTTGTTCATGTCTTTACTTTGAGGACAGAGTATTCTATTTTGGTGGAGTTTGGGAAATTATGGATTAAGGTAAAGTTTGAGTAACCTCAAGTCCATGACATCCCCTATTTTTTATCCCATGGTTTTCTTGACGTGTTTCTTTTTCCTTGTGGATAGTTAATTTCGATTCAACTGGTATGTTTAGGCAGTGTAGCCAATGTGTAGATATACAACAGTTATCATCTTTTGGCATATATATACAACTTTTACATACTGTTTGAATGATTGATAATTCGGTACCCTCAAAATTTTTGAGATTGTTGGTTATTGATACAATCTTGCATTTTGATTATCTAGTGATGTTTATTCTAATAATGTAAAGGTAAGTTGAGGCTAGAAACATGACTTGTGAGTCTATACTTGATTGTGTGTGCAATGCCATGTGTGTTGTGAGCTTATTTTGCCGTATTCATATATCATGTATAGATTTTGAACTTGCTTTGTTACTCTAAAATTAGTCAGGTGATGTGGTTGATTTGGAAGGGATCTTAGGCCTTTGTTCTTTTAGTGAGCCCACTCTTGCATAAATGAAATACCAAATGAGCTAGTGAATCCCTTGTTCTAAATGTTTGAGCCACTGATGTACTCATTCTTTCTCGATACCTAGCTAGCTTAGCCTTATTTATCAAATACCTCAATATTGGCCCTGATCTATCCTTGAACATGTGAACCTTAATGGAGGCTGAAAGCTTAAATTGAGGGTGTCTATAAATGGTGGCCCTAGTTTGGGGAATAGATATTGTGTACTTTACCTCAGGCTAAAAGCCTAAGTTGAGGGTGACCCTTATTTTGGTAAAGTAATGAAAATAAGGTGGTTAGTTGGGAAAGAGAGAAAGAAAAAAAATCATGAGCCGAGTGTGGAAAAAGAAATGAAAAGTTCCTTGAATTGAGAAAAAATTAGCAAAAAAATGAGTTCAGAAATAAGGCACAACTGAAAAGAGAAAGAAGGCACCCCGGGAAAGCTTGAAACAGGATAATAAGGGAGGATTTAGTGAAAATGGTTGGGTTATAAGGTAAAAGTGTTGGTAAACATAGTTTAAGGATAACTTTTAGTCACTACTTACCTAAGACGCCATACCAAAGCCCCATGAGCCTATGTTACAAGTCGGTAAGTCCTAAAGTGATCCAAATCCAGTTTTTCACCAATCCAAAAATTGAGTATAGGGGAAAGCCTATGGTGTTAGTAATTTTGCATAAATTTCATTAATGAGAGTGAGGATGTTTTCACAGTTCCTGAATTCTAAATGTTTTTGAGTGGGTAAGAGGGACTTCTTTTCTGTGAGGGCATTTGCATGACTTGATTAGCATATGACATACCAGTGATTGTTGATGGGTGATCCTCTTTAGCTTATCATGGTTGGATTGTTAGATACATCTTTGTGTTTTTTTTTCTTAGTAGCTTTGGAATCTTGTTTTGAAAATGCAAGTTGGGTACCTAAATTAGAGTAAATGATGTATACTCCATTAGTATAACTGCTATGTGTTTCTCATTATCTGCTTTGATTGAGTTGTTGCTTGAGGACAAGCAACAATTCTAAGTTGAGGGTGTTGATGTGCTATCAAAATATAGCACATTTGATGCCTAAAATAAGGGATTTTGTGAGTTCTTAATGTGACTTTTTTATAGTGCTTATGTGTTTTTGTGTTGTTATTGCAAAAAAGGTAGGTTGGCATGATTTTGGAAAAAAAATGCAGTTTTTTACTAAAGTACAGGACATACAAGTTCACCTACGAGTCATAGCCCAAGCTACGAGTCGAAGGGTGATCTCGTAGCTGGAAGTAGAGAATAAAATCTAAAAATCTGCTAAGTAGATGTCAGGCCTAAGAGGACATCCTATGAGTCATAGGTCTTACTAGAACTCATATAGGTGGACTCGTAGCAAGGAACAGAGAGCCAAGATTTTAGACAAAAAACTGAAGTCCTAGACTACGAGAGAAGCATACAATTTGTAGCCCAAGCAATGACTCATACCAGTGGGTCATAGCAATTGAATCCAAAATGCCAAGTACTAGATACAAGACCCTTATTACGACAGGTAGGTCACCCTATGAGTTGTACCTACGAGGCATGCTAGTTGCCAATTATCTTTTCTGTGTAATTTTTAGGGATGATTTTGTGAATACTATAAATACTTTAACTTAGGGTTTATTTCGGAGACCCCCAGAATTTAGAATATTGAATATTGCCTTTGAATATTCTCTTTAGAATATTTTAGAGTTTTAGCATAGATTTTTTTTTTCTCTTGGAAAACCGACTTTTTGGGAGTACAAATCCTACTTTATATTCATTCTCAATCTATCAAGCTTGTGCCTAGCAACTTGTGGTGCATCACTCTTCATTGCTTAGGGTAAAATTCTCAACTATGTCTTGTATTTGCATTTTTGTTGGTTTTGCCTTCGCCATGAGTAGCTAAGCAGCCAGAACTTGTGGTTGTGGGAACCATGGGTAGTTGATTTTAGATATCTTAGATTTATTGCATTTCTATGATTGGGGTTTTGCATGTATTGACTATTTCCCTTCATTATGATTGTTGTTTAGTAGTGGCCAACACCAAACCCTGCCTACTGTCATGATTCCTACTAAGGTAGTGACGAATAGGAAAAGGGGAGTAGATGATAGGATTTTATTGGTGTGTTCTACTATATTCAACCAAACCTGACCAAGGGGAGGTTGACTGTGACAATAGGTAATAGTTACCTGGAATACCATAGTTTTCGATCAAGCATCATGGTGAAATTTGACCTTCACCTTCACAAGAGGGCTGGAAGAACTTAAGTAACCATCCTGCATGCAAATTTCAAATTGTAGTTATCTAGTCAAGGGTAATCGATTGGACGAACCATGGGGAACACAATTCCCCAGTTTTCCCTAAAATTGAGTGTTTCCTCGTGCAGTATTATAGTATTTATTTTACTTCTGTTCTTCAATCGCAAAACCCCCCAATATAGAGACTTTAGTTATAGATACTCAAAATGATTGATAGTAAATTCTTGTAGTCAAGCACTATATTCCCTATGGATTCAACTCTAACCTTCATTTAGGTTAATTTCTGACAGCGACTGCTTTCTTATTAAAGCGTGAACATCATTACCCACTGGTACGAGTCGTTGCTTGGGATATGACTTGTATGCTCCTCTCATAGTCTAGGCCTTTAGTTTTTGGTCCAAAATTTTAACTCTTTGTTTCTTGCTATGAGTCCACCTATATGAGTCGTAGTGAGACCTACGACTCCTAGGATGGCCCCGTAAGGCTGACCTCCACTTAGCAAATTTCTCATTTTTTCTCTCTGTTTCTTTGCTACGAGATCACCCTATGACTCGTGCCTTGGTCTATGACTCATGCCTTGGTCTATGACTCGTAGGTAAGCTCGTATGTCCTGTACTTCAGCAAAATCTGCAATTTTCTCCCAAAATCATGCCAACCTACTTTTTCTGCAATAACAACACAAAAACACATAAAAACCATAAAAAGTCGCATTAAGAAATCACAAAATCCCTTATTTTAGGCATTAAATGTGTTGCATTTTAACAACACATCAACACCCTCAACTCAGAATTGTTGCTTGTCCTCAAGTGACGACTCAATGTAAGCAGACAATGAGAGACACATAGTAGTGATATCAATGGCATATACATCATTTACTCTAATTCAGGTACCCAACATTCATTTTCAAAACCAGATTGCAAAGCTACTAAGCAAAAAAAAAAAAACAAGGATGTATCTGGCAACCCAACTATGATAAGCTAAGGAGCATCAACTATCCGCAATCACTGGGTTAGTTATATGCTAATCAAGCAGTGCAAATGCCCTCATAGAAAAAAAGTCCCTCTTACTCACTCAAAAAGCATTTAGAATTTGGGGACTGAGCAAGCATTCTCATTCTCACATATGAAATTCATAGAAAATGACTAATACTATAGGTTTGCCTTTATACTCAACTTCCGGATTGGTGACAATGTGGATTTGGACCACTTTAGGACTTAATGGCTTGTAACATAGGCTTATTGGGGTTTGGTATGGCATTTTAGGCAAGTAGTGACTAAAAGCTATCCTTGAACCTTATGGGAAGATAAAACATGATACATATATGGGAAGAGACCTCAAACGACAAAGAATAAGACCAAGCGAGCTATAACTTGCAATCTCAATGATTATCCCTCATCGATAAAGAGGTGGTCTAGTTGCCAAGGTAGACCATACTTCACCTTACGGGAGCCCGTCCCATTTTGGAGAAGTAACCCCCTTATGGGAACCCATCCCATTTTGGGGTGGATTTCATTAAAAAGTGCACTGAATGGATCCACTAGTAAAGTAAGGGTAAATTATACTCCTATGTTGGCACATAGTTTGAGGAAAGGAATATGAAACCATGAAGATGGTCCATGCCACATCCAATCCATTACTGCTAAGCCTAATCCCACGGAATAATCAAAATAATTATACTTTGACAATTTGTAAGAACATGGAAATATGATATGAGAAGCTCTAAAACATTTTTGACCTCTAATGGTGAGCCTAGCTTTTAAACATCAGAATGGATTACCATCAAACATTACCTTGCATTAACATCAAATGACCACAAGAGGTAAAATCACTGAAATAATCTGGCATTTACAACATCATAGACATTTTCATGAATTCCATACATTTTTGAAATCCCAAAATCATCATAAAGTCACTTGACTAAAAAATCATGCAGTAGATCATCAATAACTCTAAGAATCCTTGTCAAGACATTTTATCAAACACTTGGTGGGTGTACAATGCTTGTTCAAAACCATGTAATTTGGTAGTGTAATAATATGAGAAAACTCAATCAAATCAACCCACAAACATATAGTAAAACCCTCATATAGAATACCTTGAAATTCTTAATCAAATCTCATTATAGATCATAGTTTCATAGCTCAAAGTATGCACAGTCTCAATAGACAAAACCCATTCATAGTACAAGCTTGAAATAGATAGTCATTTACAATAAATCAACATTTTATAAAACCCCAACATAATTTATACTCATAATCCATAATAGAAGATAACCATAGATAATACAACTTGAAAACATGCAATGTTCATAGAAAGAAGGATTGGGCTCCATGGGTAAAAAGAACCATTGGATGAAACCCACATACCTAAATTTGGGGGGATTCCTTGATGTAGACTTGAAGGAGACTTGAAGCTTGAATGTAGTTCTTGAGATCTCAAATTAAGCTTGAGACTCTT
>DF360491.1:95936-123615 GCA_000787875.1 Solanum virginianum
GAGATCTGAAATTAAGCTTGAGACTCTTAAATTTGGATGAACTTTTTGGTAAGTCTTGGAGAGGTTTTGAGAGGGTCTTGAGTGATATAGAGTGGAAAAATGGCTAAGTATAGGTGTTTTCACGCAAAAATAGGCATGGGGCTATGACCTCAAGGCCCTTGGGCCAAAATGAAAAACCAAGAAAAACAATAGACTGGTCCGTGCCCTTGGTACAATGCGGACCAAACGTGAAGTTCCTCTAACACTGATCCGCTCCCCTGGCGCGTTGCAGCCTGTGACGGATGGCCATTGGAATTCAAAAATTAGCGAAAATTATTTTTTGCTACGGGTCCTTTAAAATTGGGGTTATAACCATTTTCTACTCAATGTTTCCCCCTGATCGAGAATATAAAGTTGGATGTTTGATATCATGCATGAATTTTGAGATATATGGAAATTACGATTATGGGCATTTCTGAAGCATATTTTCAGGGCGTTTCAAACCATCAGTATTTTCAACATGAAAATAGTAATTTTGTAAGTCAAGATATTCAAAATTGTATAGGTAATAAACAAACCAATCATAAGTATTTTCACAATCGTCAGATATTCAAAAGTACAGCAGGTACTTGATATATTAATCATCAATAGACTCCTTACACATCCATATGCCTACAAATATGTACCATATTCCTAATCTCAATCCTTTACTGGCATCCATCTTTCATAAGTGAAGAACTACGAGCAAAGAAGGTAAAACAGTAATCAAATACTCGCCAGCCCCAAAATCTGATAATTAGAGTTACATAAAATAATGATATACAACTCATAACACATCTCAATAGATTAAACCTAATAGATGCAGTCTTAACATGCCAAAACCTAGCAATTTCAACATCTAGTGGTCAACCATAACATTAATAGATCAAATTCTAGCAATTCTGGCATGAGCACATAAGTCATCAAATCCATATACCCAACAGGTGCATTAGTTAGCCCTAACAGGCATAACCAGAATTTCATAATGGTCATATAGGTATAGAATGCAGTCTTCAAAATATGCTCAGTCATGATCATCAATTGATGGTAACCTGACCTTAGATCTATTTTTGAAAACATTGTTGCACCATGTAACTGGTCAAACAGATTATCAATAGAAGGCAGAGGATAATAGTTTTTCACCATCACCCTATTTAGCGAGCAGTAGTCAATGCACATTTGAAGAGTCATAGCGTTCTTTTTCACAAACACAATAGGGGATCCACAGGGAGAAATACTCGGCTGAATGAAACACAAGTCCAGAAGACCCTGAAGCTTAACAATGTGTCATTAAGCCTTATTGAGGCTATCCGGTATAGTGGAATGGATATAGGCTGAATGCCCTGCTTAAAATCTATAGCAAAATCAACATCTTGCTCTAGCGGCAACCCAGGAAAATCAGCAAGGAATCTGAAACTAACTCTACAGTAGGAGCCTTAGTGGTCACATCATAAACATGGGCCAAATATGCCAAACGATTTGAAGATATCAGCAACTGAGCCAGAACATACGAAATAATACAAGTC
The DNA here is from genome assembly GCA_000787875.1 of Solanum virginianum. Lineage (NCBI taxonomy): Eukaryota > Viridiplantae > Streptophyta > Magnoliopsida > Solanales > Solanaceae > Solanum > Solanum virginianum. The sequence continues at coordinate 97,481 of DF360491.1, forward strand.
AGTACACGACTAACAGATCTCTGTCACACTACGGGGACATATCACGTATAGTCAAGGTAATAGTCTTGAGTAACCATCAAACATGGCATGATGCATATCCAACCACTCCCTACCAAAGATAATATCACAATTAAGTATATCTAGTAGTATAAAGCATGCCCGTGTATTAAAATCCCGATAGGTAACCAACCATACATGACCTACATACCTAATCAACTACTAATAAATCCCTCACTATGGTCAATACATGAATTTAGGATTAAAGAGGCTCAAGATTTACACCTAAATACGAGGCAAAGTAAACAAACACATATGAAAATGTAGAACCAGGATCAATCAATGCTAAAGTCGGTTGTTCACACAAAGTAATAATACTTTTAATAGTCTCATCTGCGACCTTAGGCTCTAACTAAGTTGGAGTTGTATAGAAATATCCCTAGTGACATCCACATTTTCCAAGTGGTCTGTCACTCCATCCCCTAAATCTAGATCGAAATCTACTAAAACCTCCCTCATATTGAGCACGGGTATTGCTATCCTCTTGGGCTTCATGATTGAACTACTTTACTGAATGAGTATGTTGAATAATATCTAAATAAGATCAGCCCGAAGTCATCAATAAATATATACCTATCATTAGTTGTGGTCTCAGGCAATGTACAACTGATAAGCTGTAAACTCTATACCTCTGGACTCCAACAATCTTAATGCCTATGACCTCTTAATACAAGTTGTCAAAAACTTATGGACACCTCTCCAGCTGCCACTGAATACCTCAATGGAGTCAATCTCAAAAAAATACCCAAGTTCCACTAATCCAAGAATGGTATAGCTGCCTCTGGTTGTACAACTGGAGCCTTTAGAGTAATGTGGTCTACCGGGACCTGTGTTGGAGGAATGGGGGCTAATACTGGGCCCTATTGAATGCCCCTAAGTGCAGCTAACAACTCCTCGATAGCCACTCATACCTCAGGTGTAATCACAAAAGTAACTGGGGGTTGTGGAGGAACTGGTGCCTCCAACTATGGGGGAGCTGGGGCATCTTATCGTTGCTCAATGGGCTCACCCCTACTTCTACTCAGAGTCTAGCCCCCTGTGTGGCATATTCGTTGGAGAGCAAACTAATCTGATTCTAAGGAATCAATAGACTATTGAAAATACTGCATGAAAAAATCAACTTTTAGGTCATGATGGTACCTGTTAGATTCTACCAACAGGTAAGCCAACCCATCTCCAACGAGTAAACATAAAGGTAGCTAACAATATACAAAATAAGCTAGAGACAACCTATCCTAAGACCTAGAAATCACCTGTATAGAGCTACTACAACAACAATAACTTACCTAGTGGAATCCCACAAGTGGAGTTCAGGGAGGGTAAAATGTACGCAGATCTTACCACTAGCTCATAGGGATGGAGAGGGCATTTTCAAAAAACCCTCATCTCAAAAATCGAGCCTTATAAGTAGAAGATACTATATATGGAAAAAGGAAAAGAAAAGAATTAAGAAAAAAGATAAAAATGAATAGTAAATGATAGTGTGTAAATACAATAAAAGCAACAAATATAAGACGGATAAGGACAATCATATAATATAAAGACACGACTAATCCAACTAATCTAACCTAACCTACTATATCACAAGGCCATATATCAACTTGTACAGAGCTACTATAGGCCTAAAATAAAACTATACACATAACTAGACTAATCTCTTACATATATAAGACAAAAATATAAATATACAAGGCTAGTGTCTGAATACAAAAGACAGGCAAATAAACAGAATGAGACTATAGAAAATTCCAAATACTGCTCGGTGCTCACAAGAAGTCTCTTGAAATGGCTGCCACATCCCTAGTTTAGTGGTCATGGCTTATACATATACCTACAACATATGTAGATCCCAAAAAAGTAAGGGTGAGTATCGGTGGAATGTACTCAATAGGCATCATCAGTTCATTGAACGAAACACAGTAAAACAGCAAGAGCTAATGTAATGAAATGCAATAATGCTAGCTATCTAAAATTAGGTCAAATGCTACACATATGTATAGAACCACGAAATCCTAAATGAACAAAACCAAGCAATATGTACTGACACCGGCTAACAAAACCCGAAGGTCAAGTGTTAAATATGTCTATTGCACTAGGAGAAATTGGTGAAACCCGAATAGAACCATATCACCACAGTGACACGATCGAGGTATAGTAAAAGTGCACCTAATGAGCTAAAAATTACTATTTATAGTATTTACAAATAACTCCCTAGAAATATTTTTAAAAAAGGTATAGTTTTGTAGATGGGTGTAAGGCCCTATGTCTATGCTGGCGAACCAGCTGGCCTCCTATAAGCCCATAAGGTACACCCATACAAAATCAAGGTATGACTAAGCAAAAGAATACATAAACTAGTAAAAGATGGTATAAAATCTCACCTAGTAGAGAGCACAGTATCACCTGGGGACTCGAACACATAACTTTTACTTGGGGACTTGTATCTGCTATAATATCATATGAGGATTCGTGCCCTTATAGTAACACCTAGGGACATGAACCCTAGGTCCTCTCGACCTGGCCTCCATTTGGAGATATTAGCCATGGAAAAGTCATCTAACAATCAATTGGGCCCCCTAACCTAGGAATAGTCAATTGGGACTCGAACCTCGAAATAGTCATCTAGGACTCGGACCTCAGGATAGTTATCTATGACTCAGACCTTGAAATAGTCATTTGGGACTAGGACCTTGGGATAGATTTCCAGGACTCAGACTTGGGATAGTTATCCGACACTTAGGCCTCAAAATAATTATCAGGGACTTGAGCCCAAGTATTGTCAACTACTCAGTTGGTCTCCAAAAATTTGTGCCACCCAAGTCATACTATATCTATATATGACAATTTAGGATCTGGAGAAGGCAAATAGGTGGCAACGCTGGCTTAACCCTAGGCTAAAGCCCGTAGAAAGTAGATAAACAAAAGTATCCCTAGTATCTAAAATAAAGGTAAAAAATCCAACTGATAAGTATAACCAGTAATTAGGACAACAACATACCTTTCGGGTGATAAATGAAGAAGTTCCTAGGACAAAATAGTAGGTAATCCAGCTAATAAATATGCAACAAATATCCAAACAACAATAGAAAATCTAGCTAAATCCTAGGATATAGCTTACACCTAAAATGTAGGATCACAATCCCGTCACTAAGTAACTAGTGGTCCAGTATATGAATAATATCACAATATCAAAACCTCAGTGCATAGTCAGGAGTACAACTGATAACCAATTTCCCTAAATATAGCATGTCCCACAATATAACACAATCCAAATAGGTATACAAGTAACCAAATAGGCATACATATCAACAAAAGTAAAACAAGATCTATGTAACTTGAATAGGTGATCACACTAAAGATACACCTCTCTTTTGAGGTCAAAACGATCGTTGTCAAAGAAATTAACCTAACCAAGGTTAGGATCGAATCTCATAGATAATACGAAGACTTTCTAAATCGATTCACTAATAAATAATTCAAATATTAACTATTCACCTTCCCAAAGGTGGGGGGAGTTGCAACAATTGATGGAAATTTAAGCTAAACTAACCAAATGAAAGACAATCGATAATAGAGAGCAACTTGGGTATTGTGTTCCCTATGATTCACCAACTCAACATCCTCGGATATGACAATTCTCAACCAGAATATCACATGCATGATGGTAATTTAAGTTATTCTAACCCTTTAGTCAAAGATAAAGGCCAAATTTCACTGTAGGACTTAGCCCATCTCCATAGTGTGCTCTATTAACCATTACCCATAGTCCCAGTCAACCTCTCCTTGATCTAGTTTGGTTGAATAAACGAGAAAACATCATCGAATCCTATTAATCAATCTCTTTTCCTATTCATTACCACCTGGATCAGGAAGGTAACACTGGGCAAGTTGTAATGTTAGCCACCACTAGAAAATATGAAAAATGAAGAGAATTGATTAATACATACAAATACTCATTCGAAGAATTGCAAATAATCTAAATCTATTGGTTAGAGCTTTATGATTCCCACAACCCCAAGTTATGGGCTTAGCCACTCATACTATGGGAAGATAAAGAAACTATGAATTGAGAAAATATAATTAATATCTTAACAAAATAGATTGAAGAACAAGCAAACTCAATTTGTATTGAGAGTCAAAAGGTTGAAAGATATATGGAATCCACAAGTGTATTGTTTTCTCTAATTTTTAGTGTTCAAGTATAAAACCCTAAAAATGTTCTAATTTCGTGCTTTCTACTCTATTCTCTGAAAATCAATGGAAAAAGTGCACCTAATGAGCTAAAAATTACTATTTATAGTATTTACAAATAACTCCCTAGAAATATTTTTAAAAAACTAATCAACGACTATTACGACTCACAATTACAACTCGTAACTGGATATATGAGTCGTAATTGGGCTTTCGTGTTCAGTTTCTTGGATATTGGACTTCACTGCTATGAAATATCTTCACGAGTCGTAGTTTGATCGATAACTCGTATTGATCTCTCATAGTCCTCATCTGCATCTTTTAGTCTATCTATGATCCTTCCTTGGAAATTTCCACAAAATCCCTCAAGACGACTCTTAGAGTGAATTACAAGTCGTAAAGAGGTCTCGTATGGCTAAACTTCAAATCTTTAGATATTAATCAAAGACTAGAAATCTCTATGAAATTGACTCTACGACTCATAGAGAGCCTCGTAAGTCTGTAAAAATCAGAAGAAGTCTGCAATCTTCCTAAAATTGTACCAACCTACTTTTCCGGTAAAAGCAAATACAAAAACACATAAAACCCATAAATATTGCATTAAGAACACACAAAATCTCAAGTTTTAGCACATTATTAGGTTCATAACAACCCCAAATAACTTTACCATCAGTTATTACAAAATAAATAGTCATTACTGTATTACAAAATAATCGCAGTGTCAATTAACATATACAGGCTTTACTCAAGGATTTCAAATAACAAATAGGCACCCATTATATATTTCAGCTTATTCTAGAGGTAAGGAAAGCCTAGCCTGCATTGAAGGCAAATCCACATGCACCTGACTAGTCTACATGAGCTTAACCATTTTTTATCACTTTTATATGCTACTAACCTATCGAAAGATGTATCATATTATATGTATGACTATTTTAGTTGTAATATCTTAACCCACGGGGAAGATTATGTCAATTATGGCTAAAATGCAAAAAACTGAGGCCTATGTCCAAATTACTAAACCAATCCTAGTAAAATGACCTTTGCGCCACCTTGATTCTATAGCCATAAATTGAGCCCAAAACATGGCCCAAAATAATGAGAAACAACAAAAATATCATGTTACATTTCTTATCGAAAAGTATTAATACTCAATAGTTCCTCTATCAAATTTCTCAAAAACACAATCAAACTAAAAGAATCCAAACATATGATGATGTAAATCTCGAAAAAGGCTACAATTTAGACACAAAATTTACTAAATTTTTACCCAAAATGATGAAGAAATTGCATTTCAAAATTTTTGATAAATAATTCCAATGCGCCAGCAACTATTCCATCGATTTATCTAAAAATACAGTAAAATCTAGAGAATCTAATAGTACCAAGACATTCATCTTGGAAAGATCTTCAATTCGGACTGAAATTGTACTTAATTTTGATCCCGAATGGGGAAGATATCAATATCCACAATTTTTGGTAAGTAGTATCGATATACATCATCATAATCAGCAAATTTATCTCAAATGGTGTGTCAAAATAATTTCTGACACTTTCATGATTTTCCTCATGAAAAAAAATACACAAGTTAGCCTTTTGAATGACTCAAATCAGATGAAAAATGACCTTGAAAATGCAGAACAAATTTGGGATGTGTATATGTGCTATATATATATATATATATATATATATATATATATATATATATATAATTTACATGGAACAACATTTATTTACATAGGCTAACATATGTGCACTATCACTGTCATGTAACAGTACCAAATCGAGTCATGTGGAAGCACCTCAGCATGCCATATCACCGCCCTCTTTTCTGAATCTTTCCAATACCCTTTTCTTTTATCTTTTTGGGGTCGTTCGGACTCTATTTTTGTAAATAAACTATGTAATTCTACTAAATTCAAGATCCCAGATCCAATGGCGTAGATGAAACTTTCAATGTAGCTTGTTACGATAAAATGAGGTCCCACTTTTTATATCTAATTTTAACTAAAAGAATTGAGGAGATGAAAATGCATCTGGAAGTCCTAGTTACCCGATGAAAGGTCATCCTAGACCAAACTCGACATTCCAGACCTAAGACCAAACTCGACATTCCAGACCTAATCATACTATCAAAAATTTTATCCGAGCACGTTTCCTTAAGATTGTCGACTAAGTCAACTACTGACCTATTCTTGTGGCTAAATTTTTAAAACACGATATAACTGTAGAGAATATACTCCTAGCCTAGTTTGACCATTCTGAAGTTGACGGAATCATCAAATTTTTTCTCAAGGCCATTTACTAGGACTTTACCTGAAAGATTATTTTACAGTTATAAACATTTATTTAACTCAAAAAGTTACATAACTATAAAATGATTCACCCAACAATCGAAATATCAGCATCAATAAGTCAAAAATGTCCCAAGGTCACCATGTAAATGCTTGAACTGATAAAATACTCGTGGAAACAAAACATGACTGAGAGAGTCATTACACATTCATTCTTTTTATCATTAGTGAATTTACGGATCCACTAGACTAGCCTACAAGGGCCCTTATGGTAGCAAATAGTTAATGAGGCATGAGATTGCCACTAAAGTTTCCTTGTAAACACTACCTCATGTCCAATTTTGTGTTAAACCATGTGTCACAAAATAATACTAAACATAATCATATGCATATAACATTCATAAGCTTTGAAAATATAACTTTATCATAAGAAGAGTAGCTCATTAAAATATTTATTATTCATTGAAGTGAGAATTGACCTTTTACAAAAGATCTATCATTGGTTAGAATTTTCTTTTAACCATGAGTATCATTCATATATTCAGAAAAGTGCTTTTATAATCACTTTCATAGCTTTCATAAACCTTTGGTTGAAACCTTTATCATTAAAACACACTTCATTTGAACATTGCATAAAACTAGGTGGCTTCAATCCAATTAGACTTTAAATCATGTAATGCAAGAGGATTTTATATATAAATATCATGAAATTTATCAACTCGGATGATTCATACAAAAAATGCTCTGTGATCTTTTAAAACCCTAGGTAGAATGTCATAAACATCTTATAGGTCATCAACCTTTCAAAATATAACAAAAATTCATGGAAAAATACATTATATGGCCGTATATATATATATCATAATACAAGTATTTGAAGAGACCATAAAACTCCTGAAATTCTTATAACTTAAAACTAAGTAGATAAATGAAAATACTTGGGTTTCACGGCTGCAAGGAACCTATGAATGAGACTCACATATCTAATGTCCAAAAACATTAAGAAATTCCAACAATGGAGGTCCAAGCTTTAAACCCTAATTCCTTGCCATCACAGACGCCTTCAGAGTTGAGAGCCATAGGAGAATTTGAGAGGAATTTAGAGTTGGAAAAGAATATGTGTAATATTAGAGTTTGATACTAATATTAGTAGATTTAGGCTTTAAACGAAGTAGTTTAGGACTTAGATCGCGAGGAAGAAGTCAAAAATACCCTTTATTTAAATTGTAGGAGGGAAACCATGACCCTGGTCTATGGGTCGTAGATATATCTATGACTCGTGGATAGGGGTTTCATCGTTCTTACATCTTAAAACATCAAAACCTTGGCCTATGGACCCCAATCTATGGATACCTTTCTTTGGCACATAGTTCCATCTATGGGTCATAAACACCCCTTGTAAGTATACCCAACACTTAGAAAATTTTCACATCTAAGAACCCAAACAAAGAAACCATTTCACAGCTCACCAATTGACCCATTGTTTGTAGATGGCCTTATCTAGTTAAACCTCCCCCAACATCAGATACTCAAACATGATCCTCTTATCTACAAGTTTCTATCTATGACACGTAATTCTTTTTACAAGTTTTTAGATACCCTTCATACATCAATTGCCCATATTAGAATTTACCAAGTCAATTTCTTATCTATGAAAACCTAATAACGGGAAGTAGATGGGCTTGTACAACACTTCACTAGAACCCACTTTACACTTTTTGATGTAATTAGACATTTTAGCATGTAAGACCTTATAATATCTCACCCTTGGGAATATTCAACCTTAAATAAGATAAAACCAATCTCGAGTGGTGCAAAGAAATAGCTAACAACCCAGAGTGAAGGCAATAATGCAATGTATATATAATTTTCATGGAAATTTAAAACTTATATGAAATGTCTTTTAAATACAATCACACATGTGTGTATGCATGCATAATGTCATGAAAAACTAAAACACAAGGAAATTGATGTTTTTGTGCAGAAATAGCTTAGTACCTTAGGCTTGAGTAGAATGAAAGAGATGAGGGTACTTTTTCATCATATATGCTTCTTCTTCCCACGTGGCATATTCAACTTGCTGATTCCTCTAAAGGACATTAATGGATGCAACATTCTTGTTCCTCAACTTCTTTACTTACTGATCTAAAATTTTGATAAGAACATTTTCATAGGTCATTTTCTCCTTAACACTCACATCTTCCAAAGTCACAATAAAATTGGGATCTCCCATAAGCTTCCATGACATTGACACCTGAAATACCGAATGAACTATACTCATTTCCAAAGGAAACTCCAACTCATGAGCCACCTTACCTACGCGTTAAGAATCAAATATGACCCTACATATCTAGGGCTCAATTTTCCCTTCTTGTTAAACCATACAACACCCTTGATGGGTGAAACTTTCAAGTAGACCAAATCATTTACATTGAACATAATATCTGTCTTCCAAATATCAAAATATCACTTTTGGAAACTTTGGAGCCATTTTCAACCTCTCCCTTATGATCCTTAACTTCTCCATGAATTCTAAAACAAAGTTGGGACTAATCAAATCCATCTCACCAACTCCAAATCAACCCACCAAACATCTACATCTTATTTAATATAAGACCTCGAATAGAGCCATCTCTATGATAGAGTGATAAGTACTGTTGCGAACAAACTCAATGAGTGATAGATGATCATCTTGATTCCCTTGAAGACAAATATACAAGCCCTTAATAACATGCTCTCAAACGCTTGAATTGTCCTCTTGACTTGCCCATTGGTTTGAGAATGAAAGGTTGTGCTTAACTTCACTTTGGTACTAAGGCCACTTTGAAATAACCTTCAAAAGTGATAAGTGAAATATGTACCATGATCTGATATGATTGATAAGAGCACTCCATGTAACCTTACCAACTTACGAATATATAACTTTGCATACTCTTGGGTACTATATGAAGTCTTAACTACTAAAAAGTAAGCCGACTTTGTCATTCTATAAACAATTACCCAAATAAAATCATGTTGCTTCCTAGTATGGGGCAACCCTACTACAAAATCTATGTTCACATCCTCCCACAACCAAGTTGGGATTTTTATGTCTTAGGCTAGGCCTCCCAGAATTTGGTGTTCAACTATCACTTTTTGTCAATTAGGCATTTGAATGTTGCTATATATTTCTTCATTTGATTCAACTAATGCACCTCCTTTAGATCTCTATATATTTTGGTAGATCTCAGGTGAATAAAATATTGTTATAATAACCAACCCAGGGGTCTAGTCATCACACGACAAATGAGACACCTGAAGGTACCTCACCCAAGCCATCTTACATATTATGAGCATTCATACGTATAAAATGCTAAGATGAAATAGAAAGCTAGGGGAAATAGGGTTAAGGGCCATAATTTCAAAGTAAACTATCTAGAAATAAGAATATGATACAACTATGACATATGTGTCCAACAATACCACTAATATAAACATGGCAGGAGCTAAGATATGTTCAAGCTCACCCTCAAAAAACAATCTTGACAAAAGGAATTATACAACTGAAACTTACATGAACCCTTGCTTTAACATGAATGGCTAACAAGAGGTAAAAATCATGAAATATGGCTTAACTTGATAATTGTAATATCATAGATATTTTTCATGAATTCAATCCATATTTGAAAGCCCTTAAACATCATGGGGTCACTTGACTTGTAAATCATGTATTAGATCATCAATAACTTAAGAACTCTTGACTTGACATTTTATCAAGCACTTGGTAGGTTCATGATACTATTTCAAAATCATGCAGTTCATGAGTGAAATAAGATAAGAAAACCTAATGCAAATCAACACACCAACATGTAGTAAAAACCCCATGTAGGGTGCCTTGAAATCTATAATATGACAAAACTCAATGTAAACCAACCCACCAACATATAGTAAAAGACTCATGTAAGTTACCTTGAAATCTATCATTAAATCTCATAATAGATCATAGTTTCATAGCTCAAAACATGCATAGTCTCAATAGACAAAATCAATTCATGGTATAAGCTTAGAATAGATAGACATGCATAATAAATTAATATTTCATAAAACCCTAACATAATTTATACTCATGATCCATATGAAAAGATACTCATGGAGAATAAAACTTGAAAACATGCAATTTTCATGAAAAGGAAGATCGGGCTCCATGGGGGAAAAGACCCAATGGATGAAACCCATATACCTCAAACTTGGGTTTTCTTGAGATGAGCTTGAAGAGAACATAGAGCTTGAAGAGAATCCTTGAGTTCTAAAGTTAAGCTTGAAATCCTTGAAATTTGAATGAGATATTTGGTGAAATCTTAGAGTAGTTTTTGTGAGGGTTTTGAGTGATATAGAGTTGAAAAATGACTAAATATGGGTATTTTCATGCATAAGTGGGCATGGGGCTATGACCTCAATGCCCTTAGCCGAAACAAAAATTATGGCAAAATTTGTACTGGTCTGCTTCTAATCCGCGATGCAGACCCATCGCGGAGGCAAGAATAACACTGATTCGCGTGCAGTCCACATTGCGGGTTGGTTGCGGATACACACTGCTTTAAAAAAATTAGCAAAAATTAATTTTTCCTATGAACCCTCTAAATTCTGGGTTATACCCATTTCCTAGTCAATTTCGCCCCCTATCGAGAATATGAAGTTAAATTTTTGATACATGCTTAGATTTTGAGATATATCAAAAATACTATTATGGGCATTCCAAAGCACATTTTGGGGCATTTTTATATTTGAAGAGTTGAGTTTATTTGAGGGAATACACCCTGACACTCATATTCCTTTGCTTAAGATTGATGAATTCTTCCATCTTAGTTGCCTTAACTCTAAGGGAAAGAAGCTATCTAAGAATGTACCTTTGAACTCTCCCCAAAATACAGGGCCCCAATATTCATTCCTCTCACTTTTCCATTAAGTGTGCCATATGTAGGCCACCCCTTTTAATTGGAAAGCTGCTAACTCCACTTTCTCCTTCAAAGTCACTCCCATAATGGCTAACAGCTTGTGCACTTCATCCACGAACTCTTGGGCATCCTCCTCCACCCTTAATCTACATAATTTGGGAGGGTTCATTCTAGCAAATCCCTTACCGTCAAGGCTAGAGTGGGAGCATTTGGAACATAGGCTCCTTGGTTGGTTGGGTTGTAACCAACATAGTGAGAGCAACTCAAAATTTCATATGAGTTACTCCTTTGTCTTGTGGGGCTTGAGGCATCCTTCTTGGAGGGACAATCTAAAAAGTGCAAAGACGATCTATCAGATAAAAGGAACCTTAGGACAACTCTTAAGTATAACATGGATCATGAAAGAAGTGAGACAATTCATAGATGTCTTATAGCTGCCTACTCATAGATGTGGCATGCTTCACACCCTAATAAGACTCTATTCGATGTGGTATGTTGGACTCTAAGGACCAATTCAAACCTTGTGCGCTGATACTAAGTTTGTAATGACCTGACCTAGGGGCCTAGTCATCAGATGGTAAATGAGACACCCGAAGGTACCTCAACCAAGCCATGTTACATATCATAAGCATTCATAGGCATAAAACTCTAAGATGAAATAGAAAACTAGGAGAAACGGGGCTAAGGGCCACAACTTCAAAGTAAACCATCTAGAAACAAGAATATGATATAGCCATGACATATGTGTCCAATAATACCTCTAACATAAACTTGGTAGCGACTATGACATGTTCAAGATCTCCCTCAAAATACAATCATGGCAACAGAGATTATGCAACTTAAAACTTAAATGTCTTAATACATTAAACTAGAAATAACACTAGGATGTTGTCACCAAACTAGAGGACTCACCAACTTCTGCTACAAAACTCTGATGCTAGCCACGTGGAGGATATAAAGGAGTGTTAGTCCCTACATGGTTAAATCATGTAGGCATAAAAGTATGCATTAGTACTTTGAATGTAGTAGTATGTAGGTGTGCAATGCATGACATGGAAATAATGATAAGATGATTCGTGCTAAGTCTCATGTTAAAAATCATACATTTATAAGTGCATTAGTAATTCACAATCAAGTCAATATTATTTAAACTTAAAAAGGAAAACTTTAGAAAGAACTTAGTAGGATACATAAATAAACATATTCATAAATAAGAATATCATATAAAATTAGAATATAAATGAGTTTTAGGTATTTAAATCATATACCATGGGAGGATCATCAATTATAGTATGAGGAGAACATACATACAGGTGATTAGTTAGTACATTACTTTAGCCATAGAATATGAAATAATACATATGAGAAATAAAGAACCTTCCCTTACTGGTATTCATGATGAGGCACATAAACTTAACTTAGTGAGAAAATAAACATTGTTATGGATAATTAAAATATTATTATCCTTGGGTTAACAATAGATCACTTTACATAAAAGACTATTATATTAGGAAAGAAACATTAGTAATCATAATGGAGACCACCTTACATACTTTATGAAATAGTCGTATATCCTTAAGAGAAAAACCATTTGGACTTGTGAAACAATGAGTCATAGGAACTTTAAAAACACTTTTGGACATAATATGAAGGAACCATCATAAATTATCATAGAAGGACACCTTGGGAACATGAACATATGTGAAAGCACCCTTTAACTGACATAAACCATGTGAACTACCCATGGAGTCTCGATGTTCTCTTTATAAGGAGAAAGGGGGAAATCACTTTTTAGGTGACTTCATAAGATGCCTAAGTGGATCCATTAAAGCCTTGCTATTGAGCAAACTCTACTATCGGTTGGTATAGAAATTAACCTCTACTATCAGGTGATTCTTATTCCCTATGGTGGCACGTAGTTATGGGATAAATGGGAATTCTACTAACTGTCTCATACCACTTCAAATGGGGAGCTTCTGCATTCATCCTAAAGTCTACTTGATGCTAAGTAAACCTCTCATAGAATAATCATAACCATGAATCATAAAATTATTAGTGGAGAGGTATTCTATTAACCCATCGCATAAATATTTAGAACATTAGTCATCATGATAAGGATAACTTCTTTGTCTTTGCTAAGCCTCTACTATTGGCTAACATTATCATCATATCCCTCTACTAATGGGTTATCATTTTATTTCCCTATACTAACAAGTCATCATTTCATATCCCTCTAATAACGAGTCATGATTTTATATCGCTCTAATAATGGTCATCATTTGATATCCCTCTACTAACGGGTCATCATAGTCTTATGATCATAACTAGGTAGGGACTCACATTCCTTTCATTCATCCTTTCATGACTCTAATGAGTCTAGGTCCAAATAACATATAGACAAGAGTATAGTCATGACAAATATAAACTTATGTATCATAGCATCATAAATAAGGCCTTCCAATAATACATAGCTTTCACATAAATTCAATGTGTTTCATAGTATTATCATGATGCCATAACATAAATAATGACTCTTAACATTTAGAACCTTTATAATCTTAAATAGTATGGCTTGAGACCCTCTTCATTCATAAAACATTCGCTTTACATAGGTTAGGTCCAAAAAAACATGGAATTTGCATGCTTCAAGACTCATAAACATAAAATTCATATATATCATGCATACATAAGATAGGATGTAATCATTTAGAATCATTCAAATCTACTCAACATGATACATGTAAGACCCTAACTAGAATATTCATGAATTTCAACTCAATTTGCATCATAGGTCATAACATGATACTAATATACTTCATATAATCAAGAATGCAAATACATGATTAAATCAACTTTCCTAAACTTCAGAACATGCATAAACTTTGATCTCATCATAAAATAAAAAACTTGGTCTTTTAGAAGGAAAGGGCTTCACAAATCAAACCGACATACCTTAGCAGAAGATTTACGAAAGAAATCACAAACTTTGATGAAAAAACTCAAAACCCTAGTTGTATCTTCAATGAAGGAACTTAGGGACTTGAGACATTTAGGATTTAGGTTTCGAAAGGATGGTTTAGGAATAGGGTCATTTGGGGGAGTATTAGACTGATATAGGGCATGTAGGAAGCCAAAATGGCGTGGCATCGGGCTTAGGGTATGGGAAAAGGACAAAAATATCCTTCTTAAAATTGGCCAGATAGTTTCCACAAAAATTCATTTAAGGGCAATAAGTCAATCCATTACCCGTAGGGTCGGTCGTATAAACCAGCAGTCTAACAGTGCTTTACTAAAATAGGCGTAACATTTTGGTCCGAACTTCGAATGAGGTGAAACTAGTTGCGTTAGAAAGATAGTTCAAAGAGCTTTCATATGGTAGGTTTTAAAGCATCTAATTCATTTTGTACTAAGATATATAATTATTTAAAGTAGACATATATACAAACTCATACTAGGACTTGGGCAGTTCAGATTGTTTGTACTCGATGGGAGAGGGGCTTAGAATTGCATGAGTCATCATGGAGGAGATAGATAAGTCTATTAAGGGTTTAAGAGAATAGGAAATATCCTTAATTAATCTAGCAATACAAACCCCAAGAGGTAGTGTATGGGTCTTACAAAGAATAACTCATACTATTGTTCGTGAGCAAAGATCCAGAGACCATTATTTTTGGCCCAATAATCACAGACCATCTTATGAGCCATATATGGACATATGGGTTAGGGTTGACATGTAGAGTCTGATGTGCTATTAAAGTACAACACTTTTGATGCTTAAAACTTTGAATTTTATGTGTTCTTAATTTGATGTTAGTTGGTTTTATGTGCTTTTGTGTTATGTTTGCAGGATTATAGGTTTGGCCTTGACTTTTTGGAAGAAGTGCATAAGTTGCTGAATTTTACTGCTATACGAGACCCTTCACAGGTCATAGATCATTCTACTAGTCGTGAAGTGGTTTCATGCACAATTCTTGTGAGGGGCTAATTTTCTGAAGTTGATTCTACTAATATGCAGATGAGTCATGGAAAATTTTATGAGTCATAGAAGATGGTTCATGCCTTGAGGGTCAGAGATTGAGACTTTCTGAAGATTTATCAGATGAAACTCCCTTATGGGTTGCAAAATACTTTACGAGTCATAAAGGAATGTTGTAGACTTGATGTCTAAATATCCAGCAGCTTTGTACAAGACCCTAATTATGGGTCATGGAATAAAATATGACGCATAAACCCCTTTCATATTTTACGGGCTGAACCTGAATAGTTATCCTATTTCAGTTAGGACTTGCATTTTACTTATTATAAATAGGTTTCCTAGGTTATTTTTCCCAAGTTTTCACCAAATATTCAGAGAACTCAAAAATTAGAGAAAGAAAATAGTGAAATTATATTGGAGACTCTTAGAGAAGACTTGAATTTGAATTTCATATTTAAGCTTGCGATTTTTATTAAAGTTGGATTTGCTTATTTACAATTCTATTGTGTAAGTGTTCCATTATGATTTCTGAAACCATAATTTTTGCATCTACACAAAGCATTAGTAGGTAAATCCACAACTAGGGTTGTTGAAACCATGAAGAACTAACAAAGTAAAATTAGATAATTCATAATTCTTGGAAGGGGTACATGCATTCATTAATTAATTCTCTTTATTTTAAATGTTTTCTGATGGTGGCCAACATTAGAACCCGCCTAGTATTACTGAATAGACTACGGTAACAATGAATAGGAAAAGTGATTAATTAACATGATTTAATTAATGTGTTCTCGTCAAATCAACCAAACTGGGCCAACAAGAGGTTGTAGTGGGACTAATAGGTGAGGGTTAGTAATGCATACTTTGGAGATAGGCCAAGTTACATAGTGAAATTCATCTCTCACTTTTAATGAAAGGGCTTGGTGAACTTATCTTACCGTTCTGCATGCTACACACTAGAAAAAAATTAGGTTATCTGGTGGTACTAAGTTAGGTAATCAAAGAGAACACAAAACCCTAGTTTCTATCCATATTGATTTCTCTCTTGTGTTGGTTAGTTTTGTTTTATTTTCCATTGATTATTGCAAACCCCCTGCGTCTTTTGGAGAAGTAAGTTGGTTAACTACTCGAATTGCGATCATTGAATTCGCTTAAGCCTATGTATTCCCTGTGGGTTCGACTCTACCCTTAGTTAGGTTCTATTTCTTGATAGCGACCACTTTATCCTCTAAAAGGAGGTGTAACTTGGGCGACATCAAGATTTTGACGCCATTGCCTGGGGATACGGCTAGACTTGGTTAATTCACAGTGATTTGCATGTTAATCCTTTTTTCCCATATTTTACTCTTTTTGTTATTTTTATTCTTTTGCAAGGTGTAAGTGCAGTGTATTACCAACACCTAGAGTCAAGGCAACCTCTTAGCTTTGTTTGACCTAGAGATCTAGTAAAATTAAGAAGAATGGCCTAAGATAAAGCCAACAATGTAGCCTGACCATCAGACTTGATAGGCCTACAGATAGAGATCCAGTGACTCCAGGTCAACATGATAGCAACACTTATAACACCAGTGACACAACTAGAGACCATACCCTCGGTGTTGGTGGTTCACCTTTTTGCTCCTGATGAGCCTATTTAATCTTCCCATAGGGAGAGACCCCACGCAGAAGATGATGATCCAGATATTATACGCTTTTGTGTAGGGCTTATATAGTAGGGTAGCTCATGCTTACCTTGAGGAGGTCGAGACAAGAGGAGGAGAGATGACAGTCTCAAGAGTGCAAGAGTATGAGGGGTGCTGGCCCCTCCAAATAGAATATTATACTGAGATAACTACCCCACAGTACTAGGGTGGCCAGACTCAGCTATACACTGGCTCTTAGGAACCTAGGTATGATTTTTGACCCCTTTATAATTTATTTTTCTTTGATTATGTGCATGGGGGATAATGTACATCTTTTTCGATGGGGTGTGGGTAGTTATGGGCCTCAGTGAAGTCTGAGTAGCTTGGGTCAATAACTACCCCAATTTTTTATGCAGGCGTTTTCTTGCATGTGTTCTGTCTCCCCATGGACATTTACTTTCTGTTGAGCCAACATGTTAAGGATGTTAAGATATTATTTGTAGCATATAGTACTAATACTTGTGACATATAACATGTTTTTATGACTTGTTTTGAAAAATGATCACCACCAAAAATTTTCATTAGTAATCTAGCTGGCAACCATGCATTTTTGGGGGTGTGACAATGTTTGTCTTGATAAGTGACGATAAATTGAGATAAAAGCATAATCTAAAAGTCTTTTATTGATAATACATGTAGTGTCATGAAGGTGTGAGCTTAAGTTGCTAATTCATGTATTGTGTGCTAATTTAGAACTTACTATGTTACTCTAAGTTTGATTGTAGATTAACGGAATTAGAAAAGGATCTTAGGCGTTTGTTCTTAATAATCCACTTAGCCTAAAATATGACCAACCAAAACTGTGATATATCCCTTGCTCCTAATGTTTGAGACTAACATGTACCTATTCTTTAAAAATACCTGATTAACCTAACCTTGTTAGTTGTAAAATCATAAAATTGGCCCTGGTCCTTTCTTGAACATTATGTATTTTATTGAGTAAAATAGCCTAAGTTGAGGGTAGCTACCAAACGTGGCTCTAGTGATGATGTTCATACTCCAATAAGAAAGCAGATGCTTCCAACAATTAACCTAACCGAAGGTTAGATTCGAATCCACAGGGAATACGGGGCTTGACTACAAGAATCTACTACTAATCATTTCATGCATAAATAACTAAAATCCCTAAATGGGTGGGAGGGGTTGGGATTTAAAAACAAAGTAAAATAAACACTAAACTATAATGCGTGGAGACACTCAATTTTCGGGACAACTTAGGAATTGTGTTCACCAAGGTTCGTTTACTCGATTACCCTAGGTAACATAACTACAATTGGAAATTCACATGTAAGATCGTAACATAGATTCTTCCAGCTCTCTTGTTAAGGTGAATTCAAATTTCACTATGGCATGCTAACTAACTGTTACCAATTGTCCCAGTCAACCTTCCCTTGGTCAGATTTTGTTGATTACACAAGAACACATCAATCGAATATTGTCATCTAATTCCCTTTCTATATTCATCACTACCTTGGTCAGGATAGTGATAGTAGGCGGGGTTTGGTATTAGCCACCACCAAACAACAATAATAATGAAGGGAAATAGACAATACATGCAAAACCCAAATCGTAGAAATACAAGAAACCTAACTTATCTCGAAGCAATCAACTACCCATGATTCCCACAACCCCAAGTTATGGATGCTTAGTAACTCATGGCTAAGGCAAAACAAACAAAAATGCAAATAAAAGACATAGTTGAGATCTTTACCAATAGCAATGAAGAAAATAGGCACCAATGAAGAAAATAGGCATCCACAAACTTGATTGATCAACAATGAGTACAAGGCAAGGTTGCAATCTCCAAAATGGGTTTTCCAAAAGAGAACAATAAACTACTCTAAAAAACTAAGAAAAGCATCAAAATATATTTTTCAATAGTCTACTGGTCGAACTCCTTCTAAAAACCTAACTTAAACTATATATAGTATTTACAAAACAATACTAGAATTTACACAGAAAAGACAGCTGGTAGCTGATAAGTTATGTAGATATGACTCGTAGGATGACCTATGAGTCATAGTTGGGGTCTCGTATCAGGTTATTGGCATTTTGGGCTAAATTGGTATGACCCATAGGTATGAGTCATTGGTTGAGCTACTACTCATATATTGGTCTCATAGTCTTGGTCTTCAGTTTTTTGTCTAACATCTTGGCTCTCTGATTCTTGCTACGAGTCCACCTATATCAGTCGTAGTGTGACTTACGACTTATATGACAGCCTCGTAGGGGGGACCTCCACTTAGCAGATTTCTAAATTTTGGTCTCTAATTCTTGCTATGATATCACCCTACTACTCATAGGATGAGCTATGAATCGTAGGTGGGCTCGTAAGACCTATGCTTTAGCAAAATCTCCAACTTTTCTTCAAAATCATGCCAACCTAACTTTTCTGCAAAATTGACACAAAAACACATCAAAACACTAAAAAGTCACTTTAAAAACTCACAAAATCCCTTGTTTCAGGCACCAAACGTGTTGTATTTGGACAGACCTAACTTTTCTGCAAGAGCAACACAAAAAAACATAAAAACTATAAAAGGTCACATTAAGAACTCACAAAATCCCTAATGTGCTGTATTTTGACAGCACATCAACACCCTCAACTTAGAATTATTGTTTGTCCTCAAGCGACGACTCAATCTACGTAGATAAAGAGAAGTATATAGTAGTTGTACTAATGGCATATATATCAGCTTCTCTGATCTAGGCACCTAACTTTTATTTTTAAAATAGGGTTGCAAAGTTATTGAGCAAACAAGAGCATAATGAGAGACCTAACAATTCAACTATGACAACTTAAGGAGTATCAACCATCCACAATCGCTAGTATAGTCATATGCTACTCAAGTAGTACAAATGCCCTCACTAGAAAGAAGTCCCTCACACACACTCAAAAGCATTTGGAATTCAGGGGATAAGGAAGCATTCTCACTCTCACAATTGAAATTTAATGCATACTGACTAATAGCATAGACTTTCCTCTATACTCATCTTCTACAATCTGATCAATCACTCAATTGAAATTTAATGCATACTGACTAATAGCATAGACTTTCCTCTATACTCATCTTCTGGCTTGATGATAAAGTGGAGTTGGATCACTTTAGGACTTATAGGCTTGTAACATATGTTCAGGGTGTTTTGGCATGGTATTTTGGGCAAATAATGACTAAAAGCTTCTTGAACCATATTTACCAACATTTTTTGTTTTCATAATCCAACCCATTTTTAATCATTCCACCCTGATTCTCCTGTTATGAACTTTTCTCGAGTGCTTTCATTCTCTTCTTCAACTGTACCTCGATTTCAGACTCATTTTTTCTATTTTTTTCAACTCAAGGAACTTTTCTTTTCTTTTTGTCTGGGTCCATACAAGATGCATGAATGCAGCAAAATAAGCTCATAACACATAAGGTAATTGCATCCACAATAAAGTATTGACTCATAGGTCATGCTTTCAGTCTCAGCTTACCTTCACAATATCAGAACAAACATTGCCAGATATTCAAAAATGTATGAATACATCAATAATCACAACCTCAAAAATTTTAAGAGTACCCAATTTTTCATCAAAACATTATAAATACATCTAAAAATTATATATATGCCAATAGATAACACTACTATAAATTTACACATTATCTACACTACCTAAATATGCCGGTTTAACAGAAAAGTAAACATCCACAAGGAAAAAGAAGCACGGCAAGAAAACCTTGGGATCAAAAATAGGGGAAGTTATAGATTTAAGGCTACTCAGACTTCACCTTAATCCATAACTTACACCACCCCACCAAAATGTGATACTTTTTCATCAAAGTAAAAACACAAACTTAAGACGAGAAAATGAAAACATAACATAAATATATTTAAAAAGTAATGATTAACAAAACTAATATCCAAAACCAAACATAAGAACATTCTCCAACAAAAACATCCAAAAACCAACATGAAAATAATATTGTCTAACATAAGGACAAAATATCCATAAAGAAAAGTAAGAGTTGGGGTCAAAAGGGGTCAAACATCATGGTACATCAAGTACCAATCTCGGGCTGATCTGCGGCGTCCTGGGGCAGCCTCTCCTATATAGTTGTATCGGAAGTACCCTCTCTAAGTGGGGTGTGTTGTGCTCGCTCTCTCTGAATAGTCACCAATAAAAGTGACTCCTGCACCACCTCCTCAGGTATGGGCTCCTCCTCCTGTCTTGGTTTCTTTGGGGTCGGCTTTGGGTCATCACTATAATCAAGGGGCCTCTTCCCACAGGTGTCTAGATGGTCGGTGAGCTAATCAAATGCCTCATTATCTACCAGTGCTACCTCTGGGGCTGGAACAGGGGCTGCCAATAACTGTAATAAGTCGGCCTTGAACTTGGCCAACTCCTTAGTAACTGCACTCGCATCGGCATGCTTAGCTCCCTCAAGCCTTTTGTAGACTCTAGTCTCAAATGCGTCGACCTGAACATCCATCGCTCGGACGCTGTCATCAACTAAATCTTGGGCAAATGCCCTCATCTGCTCCTCGGAGTCTCGAACAATCTGATCAATCACTGGTTGCATCCATGCTGACAACTCTCGTAGCCTGCCCTCTGCTACAGCCACGCTATGTAATAAAGCCTGAAAAGAAAGAGTAGAGAAAAGAGGGTCAACCTGTAGAGTAGATGCTGCTAGTGCTGGAGTGTTGGAGGATGGTGTAGACTCGATCTCAACCGCTGGTGTGGACTCTACAGTGGCCGGAGTAGTTCCGGTAGTAGCTAGAAGTGAACCTGGAATCTGAGGCTCTACCGGGACTGGCTCTGGCATTGGACGTGGGATAGCTCTTTGTAGGGCTATAGGGTTTTTGTTAACCTTGATTACACTTGGGTCCATTGTACACAAAACCTCTACATGAGGGTCCAAGTGGAGAGAAACAATCATACTAGCTTTCTTGCATAATTAATGAATCAAAATGGGGAATGGCAATGCTTAATGAGTGTGGACCACTAACTCATGGATCTGTTCTGCCAAGATATGAGCCTAATCAATTTCATAACCTACCAAGATACTCACCAACAACATAGCCCTCTCTAATGTGATCACATTATCCGTGAATGTGGGCTTGATGTGCATTCGGATAATAGACCACCAAAACTTTGCCCTAAATGAGAGATGGGCCTTCAGAATATACTTGGCATGGTCTGTAACCCATATCATATCAACACCTTCCTCCCAAATTTGGCCCACTATCAATCTCAATAACTCTATTTTTAGCCCGGTATCATTTTGATTGACTACTTTCCTCATGTCTGCCATCCTATAGTCATATTTTATTATGGAGTGTGGGGCTCTATAATTAGGTTCAAATTGCACCTTTCGAATAGTCTTTGCTAAGATGTCGATAATTTCACCCCTGACCATGACTTTACTCAACCGTGATGC
The DNA here is from genome assembly GCA_000787875.1 of Solanum virginianum. Lineage (NCBI taxonomy): Eukaryota > Viridiplantae > Streptophyta > Magnoliopsida > Solanales > Solanaceae > Solanum > Solanum virginianum. The sequence goes on from DF360491.1 coordinate 120,035, forward strand.
ATCAATGGGCTTCATGAACCTCGGAAGGTTGCCACATATAGTAGCATAGTAAGAGGCATAGAATTCTTGGACTAGGTAAGGGGCGTACTTCCCAAGTAATTATGATAACCATCCTAACCCATGGAGGTCAATATCAACTTCTAAATTTGGTACACCTTGCAACCCTAAGTCTTTCAACCTTGCCTCCTAATGAAATCTTCGCACGGGACTCCGCTGACTCTTAAGTTCCAGTCCTTTATCATAGATCTCCTTTCATTCCAGGAATATACCATCTTCTGTTTTGTGGATCAGTGGAGGTAACAATGTACGCAGAATCAATTGGCTGTGGAGGAGCAATCTCTTCTAGGTGAGCCTGAGACACTTCAAGAGAGCTAGAGATAGAAATGGAGTCATCATCATCTGACCCGTCTTCTTTATTATTCTCATCAGACTGGGAGGAGCTATCCACTTGCCTTGGTACTCTGGTTGATTGTGATCGTATTACGGGCATGGTAGCCTCAGGGTCAGGGTGCACATTCATCTCTTCTATTGACTGCTCATCTTCGGAGGACACATCTCTCAATTGGTGTCCTGGGAATAGAGCAACAACTCTTTGTCCTTTAGGAGACATTATCTCTGCAAACTATTACCAACCAAAGCCTGAGTACCATGATGTCTTATACCAATAAGAAAAAACATAAAATAATCAAACAACTAATAATAAAATATCTTAAGTAAAAAGACTGAACCAGGTTCAGGGCTGCAGATATGAGGTATAGGTACGACTCGTAAGGTTACCTATGAGTCATAGTCTTGACTCATATCTCATTCTAGAAGAATTTTGAGAATTTAGATCAGGGCCACGAGACCACCATTATGACTCATACCAGGTGCTACCAGTCGTAGGCAAATTTTGCATGGAAAGGGTTAAGGCACCATAGATGTCTATACCTTCTATGAAGGACCACTATGACTTGTAGAGAGACCTATGACTCATAGTAGATATTTGTAGCAGAAAATAGAGAGATCATTAGGTGTCTCTAACCTTTCCACAAACACCAACAACAAATCAAGAAAGCATCAGAGGTTACAACTATGAAGGCATAAATGATACAGCAGTAAACAAAAGTACCTTTTATTACAAAACGTAGCAAAACAAAGCATGAATTGCTCCTTAACAGTTCAAAATTCCTCTAAAATTATCAATATCCATGCATACTAACAATAAAATGACAACATCCCTCAGCCCAACAATTTTTTTCCCACGCAATCTTCATTATGATGCATAAAATACGCAACAAAAGCACATGGTCATAGTATTAGATATCAAATTCACCAAACAAGGACAGGATTTAAGACTCAACCTTTTACAAATACATAAAAAAAAACTATATACCATATTTTCCTTACTATCACAGGCACTTTTGCTTGGTTATATTAATCATGATCCTGAGGCCTTTATTCATTCATCCATAAAATAAGGATTTTTCTGATATAAACTAAATTTAACTGCAAGAACTTACCAGATGAATGTGTGACTAAATAATGAGAAGAAAACCCAGAAGAGTTCTTCGTGCACAATTCACTTGCTGAGGAATTTTAGTGGGTAAAAGATGTGAAGATGAATGAAATAGTCAAAGGGAGAGATGGGAGTGCTATAAACTGAAAGTGGACGCTTCATGAAGGGATATGAAGAGCCAAGAGACATTGATCTCTTAAAATTCAAACTGTTTGCCCTTTGAAATTCTACATATTAGTCTTACGAGACCTCGACTATAAGTTGTATGAGGTATACGACTCATAGGTCCCGATCTCATAGCAAACCCAATACTTAGGAAAATTACGACTTCATACCTGAGCACTGTGAACCCCACTTACAACTCATAGGGGACCCTATAAATCATAAGATTGGTGCATAGTGTGTGTGCTTCTAGTACTCACTATTTCCTTCTATGAGGCATCACGATGAGTCATGACATTCACTATGATTCGTAGGCCTGCTCGTAGAAGCTGCATCCAAGTATAATTTTTTCTACTCTTCAGCTCTTGGTTTGTACCTGCAACTTATTACTTAAAATACACTAAATGGCCAATTAATACAATGATTTCAAAGTCTCAGCAGTCACAACATAATATATAGTTACTAACTAATAAGTTAACTATGATAAAATATCTCAAAATAAATCAATACACAAAAGATGCTTGGGTTGCCTCCCAAGAAGCGTCTTGTTTAACGTCGTGGCTCAACTATACCATCACGGATAATTAGACTTCTCTGTGAGTTCCATCTCTGCTCCTTCTACTCTTCCTTTGTTCATCTTGCACTGCATCTAGTTGATCAGCAAGCTACTCTATCCTATCACCAACACTTTGCATTGATATAGTTTGTTGTTCCACTTTATAGTTACATTTAAGGACATAAAACTTTATCTCCCAGACAATGTCATCTTGTTCATTCACCTTGATTAGGACTTCCTCAAGCATATACTCAATCCGGGTTAGTTTATCAATGATACAAAGTTGGTGTGGTGACCTCGCCCAATGTGCAGCATTTTTGTTTTTGGGTATATTAGAGGCTCTTATAGATGTACTAGTAGTTAGTCCGGCATGCCTTTGAAGTGGTTGATAGAATTGGGCAACTGCAGATAGCTTATCCATAATCTCAGTGATCTCAATAAATGGTCATCTTATGAACACCCAATAGTCCACTCTGAATAATGCGCCAGCTAGCCCTTGTTGTTTAGAGGTTAATTCTTGGTAGAAGCTAGCCACCAATTCATCATCAATCAAACCATAGTTTTGATTTACTACCAAACACTACTTACATCTTTCTCAAGCCACTACCAAAGGTTCTCCTAGCATTCTTTTGAAATTACAGATGTTGTTCTGTAGCTTTTGCTTGTTAGACTCCTTCTAGAAATTCATGAGGAAAACTCTCTGTACTTCCCCCTAGTTAGAGCAAACATCAGGTGGGAAAATTGACAACCACTCCGCAGCTTCACTCGGGAGAGTTATGGGGAAAACCTGAAGAGCTATGACCTCCCAAGCAGGATGTCTTGTCCTAAGGACCTCCCTCAATGTTTGAGTGGAATTCTGTAGATGGATTTGGGGATCTTCGAACTTTTGCCAATAGAATAGAGCGAGCCTCTGTAAAGTTTCCAACAAGTCATTTGCAATGTAAAATGTTTACTCAGTCACAGTGTCAGCCAACCTGCACCTAAAATCAACTAGCAAAAACAAACAGAAAATGTAAAATATAGGAGACTCTACAAATCAACAATAGAACTAACTAATAGTGAAATCAAATCAAAACCTAGTCGTATTCCCCGGCAATTATACCATAATTTCTGATGATGTTCACGTTCCAATAAGAAAGCAATCATTGTCTACAATTAACCTAACCAAGGTTAAGATCAAATCCACAAGAAATATAGGGCTTGATTACAAGATTTCACCATTAATCATTTCTAGCATTTATGACTACAATCTCCAATTGGGAGGGGGGGTTTGTATTTCAAACACAAAATAAAACTACCACTAACTATAATGTAAGGAAACACTCAATTTTAGGGATAACTTGGGAATTGTGTTCCCCATGGTTC
>DF360490.1:0-13698 GCA_000787875.1 Solanum virginianum
TTCTGAAACTGAAGATATAACTTCTTTAATACAGGTAAAGAAGGATGTCCCAATTAGCAATGTGCTTGAAATAGAGAAACAACACTAGAGCAGGCAATAAATCGAGGCTCCCATTCATCAAGGATATACAGATCGTCAGATACATGTTCTTTACCAATAACCTGATTTGTCTTAAGATCCAGACAATAGTTGGGAAAGAATGAAATGTAACAATTAAGCTCTCTGGCCACTTTGCTAACAGAAATCAAATTAAAGGCCAACTTTGGTAAATTCAATACAGATGACAGGGTAATAGAGGATGTTGGTTTCACAATTCTGGATCCAACAATGATACAAGTTGATCTATCAGCTATAGTAACAGGAGAGGGCACTTTGTGTGACTGAAAGCTCAAAAACATGTTAGGATTACCTGTCATTTTTTTTCTCACTAGATGTTTAGTACTCACATTAAAATTCAACTAAATTTAAATTCACATCGGAAGTCGCATGCTCAGGATATAACACTCCTTAATAAAGTAATTTTGTATCCAAAGAAACTTGAGCCCAATATTTCAACTAAATTCGAATTCGCATGGTAAAGCTCAAAATATAGAACTCCCTTACATCAAATTTGAATATAGCACTCCCTTAAATTTGGAGTCGAAACTTCTAATTTACATCACAACCCTTGATCCTCCCTAATTCCTTCACCACTCTTGTTGGTCCCAATTCCTGCTTGCCAATAAGTATTCGGATCCTAAAGCTACCATGTTCGAATTTCCAACGCCTTTAAATGGTCCCGCGTTGCCCTGCCCACCGGAAAATATCAGCACGGAGTGAAAATCAGTCGTTTTATTTCAATTTTGTTTATCAAGTGCAACTTAGGTATCATTTCTCTACCGGAAAACTCAGTCAATTTCTTTCTTTAGCAACAATTACTCTACAGTTGAGTTGCTCGGATCCTTTTTGGATACCCACTTGCTCCAACTAATGCAATGGCCAATTCTCAGAAGCAGCTAGAGAAATGAATAAGCGGACAGAAGTGAGTTTGGCAACTGGAGAAAAGGTTTATGAATAATCCTATGTATTTGAAAGAAGGAGGTTTGTTGCTGTTGAAAGTCCACAGAAAGTCTCTTCCTTTAATCCTCAATATAAACCCAAGTCTCAAAGTTGATCAACTTAATGATAGTAAAAACCCATTAAGATCAAGGAATCTAATGTATTGAAGAGACTGAAATATGAAAGAAAATATTTCAAATGGGTTGTCAATTCAATATTTTCTAGCACACCTTTTGACATATAAAATAATGATGGAGTAACTCGGGCAACAGGAGGAGATGGACAGTGTTTAATACCCCATGCAACAGATGAAATTGGAGGGTATTAGTTGTTCGGAAGATTTATTTGATTCGTATAGGAGATGTAAGGCGGTGGAGCAAGCATTGAAGATATTCTACAGGATACAGGATTTTGGTTGTAAGCCTACAGTTAGGATATATAATCATCTCTTTGATGGTTTGCTTAGTGAGAATAGGTCTTCCATGATTAATCCTATTTATACTAACATGAAGAAAGATGGGGTTTCCCAATGTGTATACTGATAACATTCTTTTGAAAGCATTGTGTAAGAACAATAGGGTAGATGGAGCTCAGAAGTTACTTGCGGAAATGTCAAACAAGGGGTGTTCTCCTGATGAAGTGAGTTATACAACAATTGTGTCTTCCTTGTGTAAGTTTGGTAAAGTAAAAGAAGCCATGATATTCACTCCTACAGTTCCTGTTTATAATGCTCTGATAAATGGTCTTTGTAAGGTAAATAATACTAAGGAAGCAGTTGATTTGTTGAATGAAATGGAATACAAGGGAGTGATCCTAATGTCATCAGATACACTACGATTTTAAATGCATTTGCTGACCAAGGAAATATTGGTCTTTCTTTTGCTATGTCGAGCAAGATGTTTGTTAGCGTCTGTTCTCTAAATATTCATTCGTTTACTTGTTTGATTAAGGGACATTCATTATTGGGACAATGGTATGAAGCTCTCCATGTGTGGGATGGTATGATCAAAGAGGGAATTTTGCCCAATGTTGTAGCATAGAATGCACTTCTCCATGGTCTGTGTTTGGCTGGTAATATGAATAAGGCTCTATCTGTTTGTAGTGCAATGGAAACAGGTGGCTGCCTTCCAAATTCAACAATCTACAGCATCCCATTGATCGATTTGCTAAATCTGGAGATGTGATTAAAGCATCTGAGATATGGAATAGGATGATAAATCTTGGTTGCCGTCCAACTGTTGTGGTATATACAAATATGGTTGATGTACTCTGCAGGAATTTCATGTTTGAACAAGCTTACAGTCTTCTAGATAACATGGTGATAGAAAAATGCCCACCAAATACCATTACTTTTAACACATTTATCAAAGGTTTGTGTTATAGTGGTAGGATTGAACGGGCAGTGATGCTATACATCGCAAAAGTAGTCCGTTGAACGATCGGCGAGGTTGTCACTGAGCATTCCTAGTCACACGGGAAAAGAGGTCAAATGGCAAGGCAATGAACAAAGAAGAGAAGATAGGCTCGTTACATTCATAAAAAAAGATATGAGAATTTACCTTAAGTCAAATGGAAAGATTTGGTTGCTCGGGTAATATTACAACATATAATGAGTTATTAGATGGCTTATTCAAATGTAAAAACCTTATGGTAGCACTTCAGCTTCTTAGGGAGATGGAAGGAAAAAATATTGAATTTAATTTAGTTATGTACAACACCATAGCATTTGGTCTTTGCCATATGGAGATGCTTGAGGAAGCCCTAAAACTTGTGGCTAAAATGCTGGTCAGGGGAATTAGACCAGATGTTCTCACCTTCAACATAGTCATGGATGCGTACTGTAAGGGTGGTAAGGTGGAATCTGCAAAACAACTTCTGAATACTATGAGTCAAGTCGGCTTGCGTCCAGGTTGCATACCCTATACCTGTCTGATTGGTGTACTGTATAGTTGGGTTGGTTTGGAAGCAGCAATCTGTTGCCTTCAGAAGATGATAAATGATGGTATTCCACCCAAGATATCGACGTGGAATGTTCTAGTCCGTCATTTGTTTAGCATGATTGGCTGTGGAAGTGCACTCAAATATCTAGAGAGTATATAGGCAGCAGACTGAAGGTGTGAACTTGCTTCAGCAGATTGGAATGATGAATACACATGTAAACTTTACTGTGGATATAAAAGCAGTAGCCGTAGTGAAAGCAATTTTACAATGGAGGGTCCTTTTCCAGACCTGCATTGACGAAGCGGCATTAACAACTTCTTTAAGGATATATGGCTAGTAAGAATCCCTCAAAATAATGTTGTTTAACATCCTCTGATCATTTTATCTTTTTATGTTTATTTACTAGTGGTGTTCTCACCTTGTTGATCCCCAGAGTGTCATCTAGTTTGACTACTTCTATTGAATAGATTTATTTTGCAGGTGAATTGTAATTTCATTTGTTATTGATTTGAGGAATTTGGAGACACACGAAAAGATCTTGCAGGTATTCAATTGCTAATATTTGCTAGGATATTATAAGCTTAAGCTTGTGAGTACAACCAAAAGGCAGAGTAGCTCCTTTAAACTAGTGTCTACTCTGAAAAATTAGATAGCTCTAGTAGCAGCAGTAACGATTTATAAGGTCATGTATTATGTTCTGCAGGTGCCTTTTAGTAATAGAACTTTCTGGTTCCTAACCCCTTACTGAAAAGATTGTGCTTCTAGTGTTGTAGTTATTTTCCTGTTCTTCTCACTTGCTTATTGGTAACAGTCTTTTATTGATTGAACTATGATCCCCACTGTTTTTATTCTAAAGATTATTAGATGGAGGCTGACTGCATTCCCGCTATTGCATTTTATTATTTTGACACTGATTGTAAAATTGTTTATATCCAGTTTGTATAGTTTGGAAGAAGCTTCATGAAATACCCCTACCATGGGTATCGCTTTGGGAACCAAACACATGAAATAGCAGCCAAATTTTTGTAAAACTCCAGTGGTCTTTTTGGCATGAATCTTTGCTAGAGGCATTATGCATAGAGTGAGCAAGGGTGATTCGCTGTAAATGATCATTGAAGCTGGGTCTTGCTAGGAGAACCAAACGAGTCAGCAATCGAAAATCTTTAGATACAATTTCATCATTGGCTTATTCAAAAACACTAGTTTATTTTCCTTTTGGCTCCTTTTCCTGTTCTATCATGGGATATGTACCTTGAAGTTGTGTTCTTGATTGAGAAAAGAAAATGGGTGTACTAAGGTTTATTTTTTTTAAAAAATCCATAGTTCTGTTACAATGTTTCTACCTGATTTGTATTTCATCTTTACGCATCTATTTATTTTTCTGGGATGTGACCAGCTATGGCAGCTGGTTTCAGCTTTGCTGGTATCAAATGGTCTATGCCTAGGAATACACAGAATCTTTTGGCGTTGTTAGTACATACAGGGACTGTACAAAGAGAGAAATCATTGGTCTACATGATTCCAGCTTTATATATAAGAGAGTGTTTGGTATGGAGGAAAATATTTTTTTTGATTTTCTCATGTTTGATTGGTTAAAATATTTGAAAAACAAGCTCCAAAAATGACTTATTAATGAAAGTAAAGAAGAAAGTAACATTCCAAATTTATTATCTCCATCCAACCATCCAACATCTCCAATTCCCAGAACCATATAATATTTTGCTAGATTGCATATAAATGTTTTCGAGATAATATATTCTTATTACCAGAAAATAAGTATGAAATCACTACAAATTTTCTAGGAAAACGTCCAGAGGATTAACTTAGATTGTATCTCGTTACTTCATTTTTGGTGCAAATGAAGCAGAAACTTTAATAGATGTCATTGATTCCCCTCTGAGATTTGTATAGTTGGGTTGGTTTGGAAGCAGCAATCTGTTGCCTTCAGAAGATGATAAATGATGGTATTCCACCCAAGATATCGACGTGGAATGTTCTAGTCCGTCATTTGCTGTCTTTGTGCTGTTTTTGAATACACCTATTACCATTTTAAACAACAAAAGAAGTTATATGATACAGAGATAATCTCTCGTTTCCATGCAACATAGATCTATTCACAAAAGAGCGAGAGGGAAAGGGGTGTCTCGTACAAATCAAGAACCAAACTATGATCTAATAGTAAAATTAAAGTAATCAAAATTAAAAAATAGTTGGGAAAATAAATACAACTACTTTCACACACTCACTTCCCTTTTTCCGATCTTGTGTGTACCAATTTGTTGACGGTTTCTACTATTCCTATCATCTACATCGTCGTCAGCATCCACAAAAATAACACCATCAGTATCATCATCATTCATTTCCATATATATATCATCCTCACCCTCCAAATCATCTTCATCATAGTCATCATTGTAATCATCCATATCCTCTTCATTTTCATCATCTGTACCAGCACGCATGGTATGGAACTCTGGAGGAGGAGGACAGTCCTCTGTTTCTGCCTTGTCCCGCTTCATCACAAGATGTCGAATGACTCTATCATCTTTGTCAAGCATGCTCTTGAAATCATTAATCCATTTGGCTTCCAACTCAAAATTCATCAAAATGTAATGAGCTCGTGATGCTTTCAGGATCTTGTATGCCAGTCTACGCATACCCCAATCACTGAATCTCCACAACCTCCCTTTCTTCTCTTTCAAAAATTCTGCATTCACAAATTTCAGGGTTATTGTAGCCACCATGTAGAAACAGAAATGTAAATCACGTGCTGATGGTTAGGAAACAAAAGAGCCCATCATTTAGAGGATTGGGGAACAAGGGAGCAGAACTGTGGTTGCTACATCATCTGGTAGATTGGAACCACTTCTGAGATACTAGATTTTGACATGATTGGAACAAATAGACGTTTGATATATGAAAAGGGAAAGCTAACCTTGAACTTTTGCATTCACACTCTCTACCTCATCTTCACAATCCTCATGAATCAGATACACTACTTCATAGTGTCGCACTGTCACAGCAGGGAAAATCAATATCTAGTGTAAACTATTAATTGGAACGAAAACAAGAGGATCCATAACAATAAATTACTAGCTAATTTTCCTGCATTCTTTCAATTCCGTATTCCCATATAAGCAATATTAGGAAGAATTCATGAGAAAAGGCATGCTACCTTAATCAGAAACAATCTTAGCTCATGGATAGAACAAAGTTTTCTTCAGCTGAACAAAACACAGTCTAAAGCATCTCCTTATGCTTGCACTGCTAAGCAACACAAATAGTAATTGTGCAGATGACATGTTGCACAAAATCCAAAATACTAATTCACAACACATTTTTCTCCATTGAGCAATTTATGAGAATTCCAACATCCATAGCTATATGAATCAATCAATCAACTACTTGGGATTAGATATGAATCCTCTATAGGACCTGTTTCATACGGATACTGGTCTTCAAAACTAGAAGGTTCTCCAAATCACACACTTGTCTACCCAAACCTAATGCAAGTGTAATCACGACGACTAAACATAATTACAACTATTTGGTATCTGCTATATGAATCCTTTCATTCCACCATCCTTTCCAGGGAAAAAGAAAATATGCACAAAACAAAGAAAACACATCCAGCTACTATGTTATAAGGTTAAGAAATGAAGCTCATAGCTTACTCTGTTCCACATTCAGAGCACTTTCCAACTGCAGATTTAGAGCCTCAAACAGTGCCTCTGCAAATTAGACTCAATTTAGAGACATCAACATCTAAAGAATCCACGGATAATAAGATAGCAATGCACAACATATGATTGGTAACCAAATAATGGCTTACCTTCTTCAGCATCAGCAAACTCGGGGAGAAGTCTACCGTCTTCTTGGACCTTCCTCTGCAAATTTAAAAAGCAACTTGTCAAAGTGAAAGGGTTCAAATCAAATCGGAATTCACACACAAGAGCAAAAGAAAATTGGACTTATGCCATGCTCTTAAGGTTACTTTGAAAATGGGTAGAGATTGTTCACAATTTAGGATATTACATATGGGTGTAAACGAATCACATATGCTTTATTTTCTTGGGGAGTATGGAAGTAACCTCTCTAAGGAGCACAGCTTCAGGAAAAGGACCAGTGGCTTCATCAGGTCTAGGAACAAAGCTGTGGGAGTCAGATTTCTTCTTCTTCTTGTTTGATGCTGAAGCAATAACAGAGGAGGTTCGGTTATTCTTGTGGGGAAAATATAGGAAGAAACAAGATTGCCCATTTGCTGAAACGGAAGGATAACATTTACAAAGAGAGGAAGAGGAGGAGGAGCTGAACAAATCAGGTGAAGAGGCAAGAAGAGTGGAATCCATTTTGGTGATGTGCAGAGGGGATAGGATTTTGATTTTGGAGGAAACTCTTCCGACAAGGGCTTTACATGCCCATTTATATCTATTTCATTCACATTACTAAATTCTTTTTTTATAAAACATATTTTCATTTAATTTTTCTTCTAGCAGACAATGAAAAATGAGCAGGACTTGAGGAAATTGCATAATAAAGATAAATTTATTTTAAAAAAGTCATTTAAGTTTATCCATTTCTCTTATAAAAAAAGAAGAAGTAAAATTACTCCTTTTGTACTAATTTATATGACTTAATTTTCTTTTTTTTTTTTGGACCTAAAAATGATATATTTTTATATTTAATAATAATTTAATTTTGAAATATCTATTTTATTCTTAATAAAATAATTTATAATCAATGACTTATTTTAGATTACAAGTATCAAAACTCTTTTTTTTTGACACTGGATCAAGTCAAACTAATTCATATAAATTTGGATGGAGGAAGTGCTAAAAGTCACCAAACAGTGGCATAAAAAGAACAAAATAATCCCCTTTTGAAAATATGTTATGCAAGTATATCTTGAATACGTAATATCATGTTTGGTAGTTGGTTAGGAGGTAAATTATTCATTTATAAAATCAGTATGAAATTTGCATAATTGATACATGTATAATCTATGATGAATTCTACGTAGTATTTTATGCAAACAAAAGATGATAACTACTACATAAATAAATAATCTCTCCATAAAATAGTATATAAATTCTTTTATAACTAGTACATACATAACGCAAACCAACTATCAAATGTCTCCTAAACTTAAACAGTTCTTATTGTTTAACAATATAAAATATTAATAAAAGGATTTGATATGCCCCTCAACTTTGTCATTTAGAATTGATATTCCATTTATAATAAAAGTGACTCATATATATTGCTACTATTACACATATTATGACTCACTCAAAAAGAAGTGAAAAACTTGATTTTAAATTTATTTTTATTTTAAAAATATTCATGTAAGGCTATGCTGGATCCTTCTCACATGTCTTTTTTTTTTTAACTTCTTTAATTCAACGGCTAGTTTAGATTTATTATATTTATGGTCAAATTTATTTTTTCATAAATTTTATTATAAAATTTCTTATAGATGCCCCAATTAAATACAAAATATAAATTATAAGATATCCATAAAATAATTAATTTTATATTCTTTTCTTAATTTTTTCTCTTTTTTCATTCACACTTCTTTCTTTTTATTTCTCATATTTTGACACTAAAGAATGAAAGAAAGATGAAATAAGAACAAGAAACTCAAGTAATGATAATCAAAGAAATCACGAAAAAACATGTGTAAGAAGGATCATATCACAAAAAATAATTTTTTAATTAATTAAAATTAATTAAATGTATAGTAGAACTAAATAATAAATTACTATTTTATATTTAAAATATATATATATATATATATATATATATATATATATATAGCAGAGAATGACTGAAAAGGGAGAAATCCTTAGGGATGATGGAGGACGATTTTTGCTTCCTGGTGACGGCAAAAACTTGAAGGAAAAGAAGGAGGATCCTCAGGATAAGGTACGCACCAAGGAACAAAAAGATAAGCGTCGTGGGAGCCACGCAAGGGCAAGGAGGATGGGGATGATCCAGATACTATAATTCTTAAGGAACTGAGATTACGTAAGAAGTTAACAAAGAAATAAAACATCAATGTTTTGGAAGGTGTAGGAAGGAGCTCAAATGTTAGTGGGTACATATAAGTCGTTCTTTTTTTCTATATACAATGTAGTAATCCGAAAGAATAGTTTTACTTATTTGAAAATCACCTGTATTTTCTTTAAGTTTTTCTCTATACAATAGAATCTGTGAACTCTCTACAGATATAACCTATTAAGTTCTGTGAATATTTATAAAATGCTTCTTTTTTATTGATTGAAAGATCAATTCTTCATACCTCTTTGTGTCACGACCCGTTTTTGGTCATGATGGCGCTTGCTAGTCCCACCTACAGGCAAGCCAATTCCCAACCCAAGGGTACCTGTCCTAGTTCTATAGTCCAAACCAAATCGATACAACAATAATATATACGCCGAAATCTACCCAGAACCTGGAAGTCAACCGTACAAAGCTACAATAGACACAAGGACATATCATATACATATATTAATAATCATAATAATAAATCAAAACTCAGAGTTCCTATACAAATACCTAATACTACCATACAAGGCCAATGTCTGGAGATAAAAGACGGTCATCAATAGGAAGGGGATTGCGAAGAATCCAGAGCTATCGGTGCTCATCAAAAGTCTCTCGAGTGCTCTCGAAGTTCCCCTACTCAGCTATCAAGGCCTGTACCTAGACCTACACTATAAGAAGATGCAGAAGTAGGGGTGAGTACTAGGAAGGCACCTAGTAGGTATCATCGGCCGATCGAACGAAATAAAAAGAGTCCAAATATATAAAACTGTAGCAGTGTAACAAACGAACTCAGATCAAGGCATATGCATGTCTGGGAACCCTCAAATAACAACAGAACCAATCGAAGTGAAGAACAATGATAGCCTAAACCAGCCCATGTACTGAACATTGATACCGATTAATGAAGATTGATACCATAACTACCCCCAACTGAGGCATAGTGTTGTATGCCCTATATATTATATTATAAAGACTACTATTCCCAACATAATTTCCAATTTAGCCATACAAACATAGGCAAATTAATGGCATCAGGTTTATAAAAAACTTATCAATTTTGTGTGACTAAATTGTAAAAGATGAAAAGACACTAAAACCCTAGGTTGTCAGAAAACTTTGCTGGAGAATGGTGGTGGTGACAACCGTCGATGTTAGAAAAGTTTAGAGGTGGCGGTTGGTCGGGTGTTTTTGTAATTCAGGGCTCAAATGGGGTCAAAATAAATTGACCCCATTATTTATACTTTGACTGGGTCAGTGGAAATCTGATGGGCCTGGACTCTACAAAACCCTAATTATGGGCTGTAGAGTGTTTCACGGCTCGTGAATTGTAGTTTCATAGAATATCCAAACATTAGTTTTCAAGGCTGGGCTTCATGGACCAGTCTACAAGTCGTAAAGTGAAGTACAACTTGTAGAGTTGGTCCTAGAGACCCCAACACTGAGTAAATAGTTAAGAAACTTTCTGGGGTCCATGAACCCCATTCATGATCCATAGTTTTATTTACGAATCATAAAGTTGGCTCGTGGATTGGAGTGCACAACTTTTTACTCACTGGAAATTTTTACGAAATGGTGTACGGGTCATAAAGTGGTTTATGGCCCATAGAACCAGTTGTAGAGGCACTTCTTGATGCCCTTCTTAGCCAAGAGTGGCTGACTTAGCCATGTGCCTGCATATTATTCATTGAACACACTGTTAACCTATATATAACCAGCCCATTGTCCAAGATTAAAATCAAAATACAAGAAAACAAACTACCTATGAGTCCAAAAACTAAAAATAAAGCTACAACTACAACTAGTACATCAAAAACCTTGAGTTGCCTCCCAAGTAGCACCTGATTTATTGTCGTGGCATGACTTAGACAAATTGGTTACTCAGACTTCACCAGTTGACCATACTTCATTCTTTAAATCATTTGGCCTCTTCATAGACTGACAGATATTGAAGGCAACCTCTTCGTTATTCAATCTGAACCTGAGTTGATCGACTTCCATATCCACTAGTGCTTGCCCAGTGGCCAAGAACGGTCTTCCCAAGATGATTGGGACATTGAAGTCGACTTTGCAATCTAGGATCACAAAGTCTATAGGGAATAGAAACTTCTTAACTTTGACCAGCACATCATATAGTATCCCACAGGCTTCTTCATCGTGTGATTGACCATCAACAACCGCATGCTCGTCAGAATAGGGGCTCACAATCCTAGCTTCTTGAAGACCGCAAGGGGCATTAGATTAATGTTGGCACCTAGATCACATAATGCTCTTGCGAACTCCTTATCTTTAATGGTGCAGGGTATAGTAAAAGCACCGGGATATTCTCGCTTCTAGACCAAAGACCTCATAGCAATCGCACTGCAATGCTAAAGCTCTTGGGAGAGCTCCTGACTCAAAGTGTGCTTCTTCGTAACCAGGTCCTTCATATATTTTGCATACCCGGGCATCATCTCCAACACCTCCATGAGAGAGATGTTGATGGAGAGTTGTTTCAGCATGGAGAGAAAGTGCTTGAACTTGCCTTCCTCCTCCCCTTTTTTATTTCTTTGATAGAAGGGTGGAGAAGGCCTAGGAATGGGCTTTAACTTATGTGGCATATCAGCAGCTTCACTCACCCTATCCTTGCGATGATCATCTCCTGTATCTGCATCTTTAGCAGTAACTTTCTCCTCTTGAACATCATCCTCATCAACTGCCATGGGAGGATCAGTGGTGCTCTTGCCATTATGAGTACTAACCGCCATGCACTACCCTTCATTCTTAGGGTTCTGAACTATGTTGCTAGGCAGTGTACCCCACTGACACTGATTGAGTTGAGTTGACACTTGACCAAACTGTTGGTCAAGTTGTTTGATAGCAGTAAAAAGTGACTCAATCTTCTGGTTAATGTTGGAAATATTAGATTTCATACCCCTCAGCGTCTCATCCTGTGTCTCAGCTTTCTTCAAAAGGCAATAAAACATCTCCTCGATTCTTGAGCTACTTGTACCTACGTCATAGTTATGTGGTTGCACATAGGGACCACTTCTATAATGATCTCTATGACCTCAATCTGCATCTCTCTTGTCACGACCCAAGCCTAGGGCCTAGACGTGACCCGCGAATCGGGAACACGAAGGAACCCCAAATAAGCCTCGTAGCATAACATTACACATCCTTGGCCATAGAAGCATTAGAATACAACAAGAAGTAGTACATTGGGACAACCGGGGCTAAGGGAACACTTTTATATCATAACATCAAGGAACAAGAGAGTCAAGACTCATAGCATAGATACATAACATGTCCAACAACACCTCTACTACATAGATAAGAGCGGGGGGCACGTTAAGAAAACAGGCTCACTCTCATCATCAATACATAACATAAAAGAAAGATAGTCTTAGTACATAGCAAGAGATCATAAACAACGTCCCTAGAATGGAGGACTCACCACAAGCTTAAGAGACAATTGTACTTGCCACGTAGAGGAGAAGGATGATCAAGTGGTGCTCATGTTCCTACATGGTGATATTATGTAGGCATAGGGTAATTGTTAATACGTTTGAATGCTAAGTATGTAAGATGCAATGCAACAATAGATAGGCATCATAATCAAAATGTATAATTAGGCAATAGGTGAGCATATGATAATATGACATGCATGGGAGATGCTTGAAGTAAATCATACTTTCATAGAGCATAACACATGTGCAGGGAGTGACCATTCTTAGTGCAATCCAAGGCCTATCACCTCCTTGGAGAGGCGCATGAGGTACAAACCCTTCATGAGGTTGATGGAGTATAATCCCCCAACATGGTTGATAAAGTACAAACCCCCAAAAAGGTTGATGGAGTATAAACCCCCAACAGGTTAATGGATACCGACCCCAAACAATGTTACCCAGGCCTACCACCCCCCGCGTTAGGCGATCGAGGTACCAACCCCTCAATAGGTTACCCGGGCCTACAACCTCCCAAGCTAGGCTTGGTCATCCCCAACACTGTAGAGATAATATTATATATATATATACTCCTTCCATCATCATATAGTCATCTTAGCCATAGATTCTTCTCATCATCATATAATCATCATATTCACGCATTCCTTTCATCATCATATAGTCATCATGAACATACATTACTTTCATCATCATTTCATCATCATATCATTATTCAACTCAAAATACATGCATTGGACCTTCAATTTCTCAATTTCTTAGAGGGTGTGTTGTACTAGTGTAAAACCATGCAATTCAAGAGTGAAATCATGCTAGTAAATTCAACCTTCAATAGATACTTGGTAACTCCCTCAAGAAATATACATCAAAACCCTTCATCAAATCTTACAATAGACTTTAGATTCATAACTCAAAACATGGTAAAACAATCATAATTTCATAAACCCCAACATAGTGTGCAGTAAATTTCATAATAAATAATACCCATGAATAAATCAATTTTAAATCATGCAATTTTGAGTAAAGAGAGTTTGGGTATCATTGGTGAAAGGAGCCCATGAAAGAAACCCACATACCTTAGCTTTGGAGATGAACTTGATAAAGATTGGAGATGAAGACTTGAAGCTTGAGAGGAAATCCTTAGATCCGGAGAGGGTTTTTAGACTTGAATTTGGGAGATGAAATATTGACTAAGTGTTTTAATGAGTATTGAGAAATGTTCAGAATGATA